>CAJVPI010001658.1:0-10793 GCA_910592345.1 Paraglomus brasilianum
TCTAAATGTGATAGTAACAGGTGTCCTTGCAAGCGAACTGGCACCGGCTGTGGTTCAAGATGCCACCCTTCACAACTACGTGTATGAATCAGTAACTTTATTAAAATAATTTTATGATCCAATTAACGAATAAGAAATTGTGTAACATAGTTGCAATCCGAACATGGGCCAACCCAAATGAGAATGCTAACATGGGCCTGGCCCATTCCCGGAATGGGCTGATTTCTGATTTGGGCCAGAACAAATCCAAGTAGTATCCATTATAAAACATGAAACTATAAATGCTAATTATAATATTATTTTGTGCTCCAATATAAAGCGAATTTAATGTATAGACGAAGAAAGTGTACCATTGACATACCTCAACTTTTACACTTCGACGCGGTTGACTTTCACAAACTTTACAATGGCCCATATGTTTCTGCTACATAATCAATAGTTCCTGTGTATGTTGGAAAGTATCAATCCAATGCTGTTATTACTATAACTACCTTTTCCATACTTATTAGTAGTATTAATCTAGTTCGCGTCTCCAATGGGACTATATCTCTTTAGTCTGCTCTTTAGTAAACAGGTCTTCAGTCAATGTACGCCATCTGCTCTTCCTTTGCCTTAGCAGTTGCCCATCAAATAGGTACATGTCCCAATTCGATATCCAAGTCACTTCTTAACAACAATCCCCATCCTTCTCCATTTCTCCAATCTTTTCTCTTTCTTTCTCTCCTTCTCACTCTTCTTCTCCTGATTCTTACTCAATGCATCCGTTCGTGGTGTTAACAAATACTTTTGCAATATATCTGGAGTCACATCATCTAAAGTGTATCGACCAAATTTTCCAGTTCGGTAATATTTTAGAAAGAAGGTAGCAGCCTGGTCGAGATCATATTCCCTTCCCTTTTGTAGCGCACCAATGCGACGAGCTATTGCTGGAAGAAGAACAGTTATGTCATCCGTTGGCTCTGGCAAGTGGAAAAAGTCTACGTAACTGAATAAAAGATGAAAACAAGAATAAGTAACAATATAGCCGTGGTCAAAGAGGATATAATTGAAAACAAAGCTTTAATTAAAAAGACAGTGGAGGAAAAGAACCTGAAATTACTAAAGTGATTTAGACGCCAGAGAAGATAGTCTGCCATTATTTCTTTGTCTGCTACGTCATCCTTCACACCACCTGCGATGTGAAAGCAAATAATGTGAGTTACATAGACCAACATGTTATTACATATAGGAGAGAATAACGTTGTCACCTGTTAATGCAACTTTTAGCGAAGATATCGGATCGGCAATATATGGAATCATTACACCTAACCGATCAACGATCGTGAGTGCGTCTACCGTCAATTAAACAAGAAGCAGACTACTCCCATACGAACATACCAGGAGTATCAATAAGATACACTGTTGGGTTTTCAAATACTTTTATAGTCCCTTCAACTGATCTCGTAACACCAGGCATAGCACCAGTCTTCGCTGCCTTGCCTGTAAGCGGATACGAAACGTTAATTGGTTCAACGACAATCGTAGTACATTTGTAGATTGCATGCCTAGTTACCTTTGTGGACCCCAAGTCTTCTCATCGAATTAATCAAAGATGATTTACCAACATTTGGCATCCCAACAACTAGTACAGTCACAAAGGGATATCTCATGGAATCTTGTTTCGCCTTATCTTAAAGTAAAACAGATTGATCAGTCATGTGGAGCATCAAATACCCACCACTATACACATTCTCTTTCTCGCAAGAGCCCCCTCCCGCAGTCGGCATACCAGCAGCAAAATCGATAATTTTCTTCACATTCTTGTCCATATTAGCATTGGTGAATAGTACGGTCTGGTTACGAAAATCTTTGAAAATATCAATGATCATTTGTTCTTTTGTTGAATCGGCCATATCCGCTTTATTATAGACAATGATTCTATCTTTCATCCAGGCAAATTGTTCGAATTGGTGGTTTATTGACGAAAGAGGGATGTGTAAAGGGATAAAAAAAACGAGTCAAGGAGAGGCATTGTGAACTTGGAAATTCGGTAGAGTTGATAACGGGTGGACAGGATCTAACAAGCAATAAATAATTCACATTATTATAGGATATTCTCGCATCCCGTGCCTCGACGATTAAATCAACAGATGCCAGTTTTTCGCGCATAACTCGGAGTCCCTTTGCCATATGACCTGGAAACCAATTAATCACTTTGTCATATACGAACTTGGAACGCAGGGGGAAAGCAGGAGCGGCCGACATTATTATATAGACAATGGGAAAGTAATCCAGGAAACTAATTCACATAAAAAATTATATTGTCAAAGGTAATTCAGGAGACAGCTATGTTAACATTCTTCAAATTGTCCACTCGTACAAATAGCAAAACTTTGATTTAATGGTGAATCGCATCGTTGGAATTCTATTGGCTAGTAATATCTCCGCCTTGTTAATATACAGAAGAATTGTTCACTTGTATGTGCAATTGGTATGTCTTAATACAAATACAATATAGAGAACACACATAATTGACGTTTCCTGCTAAACACAAAATAAAGTCTATATTACGCTACGAACTTCCAAAGATAAGTTATCCGGTAGTAGCATCGTAAGAAGGTGGGAAAGAGGCCATTATTTCAGGTATCTCATTGCGGCGCAAGATTTCGATTACTAGATAGTCTTTATCCTGTGAGAGAGCGAATAATTAAAAGTCAGCCGTTTGATTAATAGTTTATTCATGGTCATCAACCACGGCAATCATCAAAAGCTTACATGTCTATCACCAGCAATCTGTACTCTTTTCCAAACTATACTACGATCGCTGTCTTCGGCATTGAATGTAGTAATCAATGCAGCCGATTCAGCCTCCAACTTTGTAAGAACATCAAAAGTCAGTTATAAACAAGCAAAGATACGAGACGGTCCACTATCCCTTCTATCAATAGTTTGACAATAAACTCAAATATACCATCCGTACGTTCACCATATAATTTACCTTTTTCTTCAATCTGGGCAGTTTGACACACAGTACGGAAATACTGAATATTGTCATCAACGGAACCAAGAGAATCAACCCATACGTTTTACTCGTCCATGGTTTTGTGTTGGTCAAAATAATCACTGCCACTATCCCGCCCATTATGAAGGGTAACATGAATATTAAACATACACAAGCGTAGATTTTATTGCGTTGTGCAATGTGGAGGGCGTTGAATCTTCGAATACGATTGTAATAGTCATCTGCGGGCAACTTAGCGAGATAATAGAATGTGATTGTGGATCGGTAAGATGAAGATCGAATAAACAACAGAAGGTCAAAACGTCGATTAACAATATTCATAAACATAGAGCCAAAAGAATCCCAGTATCCAAACGTGGAATACAATCAACACCCCAAATAAACACACCAACGTCTAACAACATACTCACATATCCGCGTAATTCTGAAGGGTATGATCTCTTAACGCCCTTAATGCCGATATCCAAAGACAAAGTAGTCTTTAACATTACGTCCCGCATCCGTTTATACCATAAAAAACTATCGCTCTATTATCTGCCTAGTAAAAAGTAGCTATATACAACACAGGAGGAGAAATCCTACTATTTTATGGAAGTTCTATTAGGATCAAGTCAGAGAAAATCAGGAATAAAGCCCGTTACCATATACGACAAAGTGTCACGATAGACATCTTGCTTTATAGGTATGCCGAATAGGGACCACATGTGTGTACAAAATGCATCGAAGTAAGAATGTTGCGACCTTTTAAGCAAGAGCTTGGTATTAATTATCAACTCTCACTACATAAATATCGTCGATCATCTGCAGGGTAATAATAATCGGCTAAACAAAGAAAAGAGGGTGAATGCTAAAAGTCTTGTTTTAGATAAAAGCAAGGTATGCGAGCGTGAAAGGATAAATACCGAGCTGTTACAGATTCTTATATGATTTGGTATAAATTGAAAATCGTTCATTAATATAATGAGCAGTTTCTCGAGACCAAGCTAAGTAAGCCAATAAGCCTGTTCGCGCAGGAAAGACCTTTGAGCGACTGTATTCGTCGCTTGGTTGCTGCGGATAAATTGTATTACACAAGACCAACAAATTAGGGAATTATTATCATTTAGTAGTTTGACGAATCATAATTATCAAATTAATATCACCATTTGCTGGGGGCTTGCTATATTGCATAGAGACTTTAATATACTAACGTGATCGAGTAGTGATGACAAATATCAATCGGTCTGTTAAGAGAAAAAGACAATTCTTAAATTAACCGCAAACAGTCAAAGCGCCGTGTAACGATTAAAAGGGGCTTGTTTTTATTTGGGCACAAACACGAAAAGCGCCACGAATTAGTTAGGAAAGGGCTTGCAACTCCATAATTTATGAGATGTCAAGGGTTGACTTATTTATGTTTTGTGATTGACAAAAAGCAATACGAATACTCTATACCATTTTTTTACGGTGCCTTTGCCTTCTCGCGTTGATTGATTTGGGGTGTGTTCAAATTATACCGTTTCTATTACTAATAGACTAGCTTTCCTATCCGTGAAATGGGTTAGTTAGTCAAATATTATTAGATGAATGGATAATTGTGGCAGCTTAAAACGAAATCGGATTAAAATGAAATTTGGTGTCATCTTGGATCCGCTTTAATGCCTCTTCTGAAACCACATATTAATATACTTTTTTATTGATAAAAATTACCCTAAACTCTATCCCAAATCTGTCCCCAAAAAATTTCTAAATAGACTAATACCATATTTACCTTTATGTGATAGAATTCATAAGTGACTGCAATTAAGCATACGCGCATAAATAATGTCCTTCTGTATGAGACTGTTGTACTGTTAATGATGATGTTATCTATCTATCAGCCGGAAAGACTTACTGCCTTCATAGTAACAGAAGTAATAAATCTAAACAAGAATTTGATGCAAGATTAAATTAGCATTTCTGTTTGATTCGTTAATCGTACTTCTCGTTTACTTCGGCCAAAGACAATGGCTTATTGGACAAACATATTTCCATATCTTAATGACAAGAGCGAGTATGATGGTTTTAAATCTCATTTTCGCATTTTGCGATCTACGTTCAATCGACTGCTTAGTATCCTACAGTAACATTCTAACTATTTATCCACACCCTTTCGACTTCAAACTCCTATTGAAATTCAAGTTGGCATTGTGATTTAATGATTAGCAAATCATCTTAGGATATCGTGTTAACCAAGGATTTTAGTCGCACATTTTACTAAATGATTTATTGAAGCCATTATGGACACCCTCTAATATTTTGTATCAATCAAACCCGCATATGTTGTGGGGGTTTGTATAATAAAGGATCCGAGGTTTTTTTGCTTCTTAGGTATTGTAATAAATATGAAAGAAAAAATTTCTTGACTCAAGTTAATAAATAATGTATGTCTATCCCATGTCACATCTCATGATGTCTCATATGAAAAATAAACAATTTCCAATTTAGGGATGCCCCACCAAATAACTTCCATTTTTATCATCGATTTCCAAATTTGATCGGTGTTGAGAAGACCTGTAATTTAGTTGGAATTATGTGAACGGATAAGAAATCATGGCATAAAAAAATTTCCTGGGCATAAGTTAAAATGCTTGCTGCCACGTATACATCAATCGGCTCGAGAAAAAAAACTAACATCGTAAGAAATACATACCACATTAACACGCTTGTATACATATGTAGAAACTTTCTGCAAAATTTTCTTGTATTACTACAAATGTATTCGTCTTTATACCCAGTGAGTTGACAGAATAAACCGTATTTTTGAATTAAAATACAAATAAGACAGGCTGTCGATTTGTATTACGCTTTAAAAATTTAATGTAGTTTCTTATTATTATTACTGTACATTCGGAAATACAGTGCGATACAAAATTATTGATAAAAAATTAAACCGATTTAAACGCAAGTGGCCCGACCAATTTGAATACAAAAATAAAGTTAGAAACAAATATTACAACAGAAGTCAATAATTTGATGGCAACGATGTTGGGTTTTTGTTCTAAGCATATGGCCAAATTATTATTTTTAAGTTATCGACTGGGTCCTGGTTATGATCTATTAAAAGTTTCTGGAACATTGTTTTTGATAAACCACATGCGCTAAAGAGTCAGCCGAGTTTTATAGCTCGTGATAAAAAATAGAGAGCAAATTCCATATTAAAATTTTTTAAGCAAATCTCCTTGTCTTAAAGTATCAAACATAGATGTTACTGATAACAATTGGTGCAGTTGTTAATTAGCAATAGTTTCTTTTTTTTAATATCGATAATTTCGTGTCACATCGTACGACAACGTATAAATTTGTGGGTCGGGCAATTTACTATTACTGTATAAAACAATGTGTTACAGAACGTGCATTCACACCAAGAGTAAATATCATCCATAACTCTAATGTCAACTAGAACAACTACCAATTTCCAATACAATTAACCCGCTTGGACACTATTGTGGTTTACAAGTCGACATTCGTCACGTTAAGAATGTTTGTATATAAGAAATCAAAATACTAATACAACTCCGATGAAACTCACCGAAAATTTTTATTAACTCGACATGTATTGACACATTAATATCGGTCAGTACAACTAATTGGAAGAAGAATAAAATTTTAGACTTGTGACAGCTACTAAATAAATTTACGTTGTTGTTAATCTTAAAGTCACCGCTGTTAAGCTGTCTTTTCAGAGATCTCAGTATCTGCCATACTCTACACAACGTATGCCAAATCTGGACAGAGTAGAGCGCGATGAACGCAGCGAATTTTTTTTTTTTAACGAGATTAACTCGTGCAATGCAAACAAACCGTAAATTACAAGATTATTCAAAATCTTGAGTCACTAAATTATAAGACATAGTAATAGATAATGTTAATATTGTAAGTTAGCATCGTTTATGTCAATTATAATCAATTGTTGTTTTCATACCTGCAACTGAATAAACGTAACTGTTCCTCGGTTTAGGCAGATCTCCGGTAGGTAAAAGCTTACTAGAATATTTATTCTCCTTTTCAAGACGTAATAAGGGTCTTACGTCATTATGATAGATGGTATCCCATATGCTGTCATCAGAATCATTCTTTTCCGCCTTTTCAATAAGACTTTCGACAATAAAAGCAAGTGTCCGCGCATTTGGTCGCATGTCAGGATCAGCATGACAACACTGCTGAGCAAGTTCCTTGTATTCTTTTGGTGCTGGATCAGGAATTGAGGGTCGTAGTCCACCCAAAATATCACATACTAAATCTCTATTAAACTGCCTATCTCGAAAAGGTGGTTCACCAGTGGCAATCAAATACGTGATAATACCAAAAGAATAAATGTCTGACCTTTTCGTAAATTTGCAGGTATGGAAGACTTCTGGTGCAATAAAAGGTAAAACGCCTTGAATGGTTGAATTTGATTTATGTGAATTCACTGATTGTGAGAGACCAAGATCGCATATTAATAATGTACTTATACAGAGCTCTTCTTCTGTCCCAGATTCATTACCATCATCATTATGTAAAAGTATGTTTCCGCCATGAAGGTCACAATGCACAATTCCTGCATCATGGATAATAGTCAGATAATCTGCAATATCCTTCAAATGCTGTAATTTCATCTTCCATGTCAACTTGTTTATATTTTGAACCAAATAAGACAAAAGGCTACCATTATTAGCATGTTCCATAACAATTATGTACTCTTTTGTTTCTGGGTCTTGTGTCACTCCATAAATATCAAGGAAATCCTGATCATGATCATGCAAACACTTGGCATGATTTCTGAACTATTAAATGAAAATGTAGAGTCAGATTAAAGTCAGTTTAGTTAATACTATCAAAGATTGCTCACCTCAGAAATAAATGATTCCAGCATCTGATCAAAACACTTGAAATGTTTGAGAACAACAGTTTCTGGCATCTGCTCTTCTAAATACTTTTTATATTTGGCACTATAGACTGTTCCATAACCTCCAGATCCAATCTCCTTAATTCCATCAAAGTCAGCATATTGGATATACTTTACATTTTCATTAGTTTGTATAAATTTGCCCAAGACTGCATGTATATCATGGTAGAACACCAAATAATATTCTTTAGTAGATGGTTCCCAAGTGATACCAATAATCCAGATATTATCTGGAGTTAATATTTCTGGATATTCTCCGGTCAACTGTTTGAGTAACAAATACAATGTAGTTATTACAACAATATCAATTTAATATTTAACAGGTAAAACATAGAGTTATCTGTCTTACCTGATAAAAATCAAACAACTGAGCATCAAATATCTGTTTGAGTTTCACTCTTGTCAGTTCATTTGTTCTTGTTTCTAACCAATCTGCTATATGTGTGCATCCATGATGTAATGATGTCATCTCTTGTATGTTTGATAATAGAGAGTAGTCAATCCATTGTATATATGCATCATATTCACTCTTTGTATTTTTCCATGATTCCATAATAAATGAGTCCAATGACATGTTACCAGTCGTCCAATCAAGAGGTCTTGGCGATTTACAATTGAAACAGAATGCATTTATCTTTGGGCCTAATTGTTCTGTACATGCCAGACATGTTCCAATCTCATCTGCTTCTTTTATTAAATAATACTTTTTTTGCTGTGCATCATATGTGAATCCAATGGTAACCCAAATGTTATTGATAAGAATATCTGGATGCTCAACACATAACTGGAGGAAAGAATAAGTCAACATTTATCCAAACGGTTCAATAAACATGATGCAGAATTGAATAGTTTACCTTGTCATAATAATATGAATCATCTGTCTCATCAGTTATTTCAAGTGGAACTAATTTTGCTATGCAACCAACCCAGTATGAGCCAGTTCCTATAGAAATAATACAATCGAATGGAATCCATTCCAAATAAGCATCATTTGTTGAGGTCGTTTGTATTTGGGATTTCTTAATAAACTCATCGAGTTTCTTATTGTTGCTGGTCCAACCGTCGTCGGATAATTCTTTATATCCACAAACGCACCACACGGGACTACATCGGAGTATTCCACACGCGGAGCAGAACCCATATCGAGAGTAACAATGGGAAAAGTTTCTATCAGCAACCATGTAATGGTTATTTTCATGCTCGGTAAATCCAATTGTAAGGTCGTTGCGATAACTAAGCCATTTCTTATATCGTTTAAATTGACCGAAATTGTCTTTGTACTTTTGTGTTGGAAGTGAGTATATTCTAGCAAACTCACTCACAAATGTTGGTGTACACATTTCATCACGTCCAAGCCATAGCAGCATTATCTTCTTTTCATAAACTCTACCATCATTTGTTTGCTTGAGAATACCATAGCAGACGTTGTCAATTTGACTCGACTTTATATCGGTAATTTGCGAGTACGGAATCCATTGAAGGGAACTGGTTGCGATCAAGTTATCAGTTACTGTATTTTGAATGTCCTTTACTAATGACATAGTATTGAATAAAAGAACAATCTTGAGAGATCGTTCTCAACGATTGTTATTATTGTGTTACATCGTACATTTACAAATACAGAAATACAGAATACTTTTAGTTTTATGCTTATACACATTGATTCAACATATTCGACGTTAAAATCGAGGACAGAAACTATTTAAAGCTATGGTGCTTTGTCAAAGAATCAATCCGTGTTTACATTAAAGTCTATGTACCAAAAAAATTCTGATTGGCTTGCAACAAACTGCATTCACTCAACTCAGATAATATCCTAGAAATCACTAGGGACCAAGTAATAATCGTAGGTATTCAAAGTTCAACAAATTGATTAAATATATTAAGCCAAAATAGATGACGATGACAATACGCTCTGTCTAACTAAATTATCTCATTCACGGTCGCAAACGTTTGTAAGTCTAACTTATTATTAATTGCTCCTGGTACGACAGAGTGGACTCGGGCTTAAGTTTTTTATAACTAACGGAATTATTTGACGTGAAATACATACTGTACATTAAGCAGTTGACTCTAGGAGAATTAGCATACAAGATTAACAATTGTTCACTTCACAGAAAGACGAGAATTTATCATATTTCTTATTATATATACATATGTTTGATATACACGATTATAACATCATTAATTTGCATTCTATACTATTCCAGTTCCTAATTAGCGATAAAATCCGTAAATCGATTAGTATAGTTCATGACAAAGATAATATAATACTTACTATATCACTTACCGTGCTTAATCCATAGAACAAGTAAGTATCTTCTGGTATACGTGGTAATAAACGTAAATCGATTAGTCCATGGCAACGAAGACTGCCGCATGGGGAACAACCACCCGCATGGCAACGTAAACTGCCGCATGGCGTAAATAGTATTCCCGTACGAAAGTATGAAGTATCCGCTATCGCTCGTGGAATACTCGCCGCTATAAAGATAATATAATACTTACTACCACTACTACCACTGGTACCACTTACCACGACGTAACCATTCAATAATGTCAGCATAAAGAATTTACAATCCACTTGTCAGTTTAATGTCATGCATGACCAGGACGACTTACCATGAAATACTTCATCATATAATCGTTTGACTGCAAAAGTCGTGGAAGGTAAAGAATATTAGACATGTCTAATATTCTTAAAACAATTTGATAATATGAGAGTAATCACCCACTAAGGAAATTTTTCATGGGATATGATCCATTTGTAGGTTTTCCATCTACTTACAATTATCAAATTGATACCTCACTTGTCAGTTTAATGTCATGACCAGGACGACTTACCTTGAAATACTTTATCGTATAATCGTCGTATATTCAGAC
>CAJVPI010001659.1:0-10778 GCA_910592345.1 Paraglomus brasilianum
TTAATATTTTGATCCAAATAAGACAAAAGACTACCATTGTTAGCATATTGCATAACAATAATGTACTCTTTTGTTTCGGGGTCTTGTGTGACTCCATAAAGGAGAAGGAATGAAGAATAAGTACCACTTGCACACTTGGCATGATTTATGAACTATTAAATAAAATAAATACAGAGTCAGATTAAATATCACTGTAATTAATACTATCAATTACTGCTTACCTCGGAAATAAATAATTCCGGCGCTTTATCAAAACTCTTGAAGCGTTTGAGTACAACAGTTTGTGATATAGACCTAATTTCTAAATATTTTCTATATTTGGCAGTATAAACAGTTCCGTAACCACCAGATCCGATCTCATTGAGTTCATAAAAGTCGGCATACTGCATAATATCAACAGCATGTTCGTAACGTTGTATGATTTTATCCAATATTGCACGAATTTCATGGTAGAAAACTAAATAATATGCTTGAGTAGATGGTTCTCGAGTGATTCCAATTATCCAAACATTATCAGGGTTTAATATCTTCGAGTATTCCTTAATTAGTTATTTAAGTAAACAATACAATCATTACAACAATCAATGCAATGCATACTTGATATTATTTACACGTGAAATAATTTACCTCAAACGACTGCGTGTCAACTATCGGTTTGAATATTACTCTCATTGATTCATTTGCTGTCGGTTCTAGCCAATCTGCTATATGTGTGCATCCGTGGTGTAATGAGGTCATTTCTCGTACGTTTTTCAATAGAGAGTATTCAATCCATTGTATATATGCATCATCCTTATTCTTTACATTACTCCACGATTCTATAATAAATGAATCCAATGATTTGTTGCCCGTAGTCCAATCAAGTGGTCTCGGTGCTTTACAACGAAGACAGAATTCATTTATCTTAGGTTCTAATCGCTCCATACACGCCAGACATATTTCACGCCCATCGCGCTCTTTTATGAGACAATACTTTTGTTTACTTGTTGCATCATACGTGAATCCGATGGTAATCCAAACATCCGTGGTAAGAATATCTGGATGCTCATCACATAACTATACATAATAATAAGTCAATAATCAATAATTATTTAAAATATTCAATAAACATGACGCATAAGTAAATGGTTTACCTCGGCATAATATGAATCATCCATCTCACCGGCTATTTCAAGTGGAATCAATTGAACACATTGATCATCGGCAATAGGTAGACAATCCAAGTCTGTATAGATTCGCCTATGACGTTTGCTAATTGGAATCCATTCCAAATAGGCATGATTTGGTGAGTTTGTTTGCAATTGAGATTTCTTAATAAACTCATCGAGTTGCTTATTGTTGCTAGTCCATCCATCAGATAATTCCTTATGTCCACAGATGCACCACACAGGACTACATCGGAGTATTCCACATACAGTGCAGAATCCATAACGAGCATAGCAATGGTGAAAGCGTTCATCAGCAACCATGTAATAGTTATCATTAGACTTTGTAAATCCTTTTATGAGTTTGTTGCGCTCCTTAAGCCAATGGGAATATCGTCTAAAGTGACTGACATCATCATTGTACTTGTGTGTCGGAAGTGAGTATATTCTGGCAAACTCACTCACTTCGCTACTACCAAGGAATACCAGCGTTTCCTTCACTTCACCACTGTAATAATTTGGTTTATATTTGCGAATAGTGTAATGAATAGAGTCGATTTGACTTGACTTTGTGAAAGTGGTTTTCGAATAAAGAATCCATTTAAGTGTATGTTCACTTTTTAAGGAGGATTGAACCAAATTGTCAAGTGCTAGATAATTATCGTCTGGAACTAATGACATGGTTTGAGTAAAAAACGTACAAATTCTCGGAGAGCATTCGTATTCCTTGTGTTACACTTACAATAACTTGTAACTTGGGCCCAGTCTATAAATCAAAGATTTGTAAAAAGGCAGAGCAGAGTCTTCTTTTATATGTGAATCGCGAATTACAATAATTTAGTCTTAAAATAGGGCGTTTTAGTTTGTTTGTCATTCGTTTTTTTTATGAACAACATACCGTCAACCCTCCATAAATGCACACCCTCCATAAATGCACACCCTTCATATATGCATTGAGCATTAGCGTTCAATCGTAGTTGCAACTAAATAAAGGAACGCAAAACTTCATACATGCATTGACGGTTTTTTCCATTTGTGAGGTTTGTTACTAATACTAATGTGGATGGTCGGAAAAAATTAGAAGGAAAATTATACGATTTTTTGAAAAGGTACGATAGGAGAAAAAACAAAAATAAAAAACAGATTCTGAAGTGGATTAATGGTGGCTTTGAAGGAGGAATGGGAGCGAATCCCAGAATGTGCATATCTAAATTAATAAAGATGATATTGATCAAGCTTGAAACTAATACTAAAATATGCCCAATTATTATATAAGTTTTCGAGTACAAAACTGTCCGGAGACTTTGTCTACCCACTGTATATCGTACATATGTATTAGTTTGACCATCGTAAGCCAGAACAGTTTAAACAATTGTCATTTTTTTTGCACACCACCACTCTCATGTATAAATGCTTCGCTTTCAAAGCGAATTTTAATTCGTAATTGGTTCAAATTGAAATACGGTACGGAGATCGACAATTTTATCTTTTTTTTATGGGCATGATAATCATAAGAGAACAGCTCTCAAATATCGAAATCTCGTAAATATCAAAACAACAAAGCTTCTCGTCTCTCATATTATCACTAGTAATGACTGTCCCTCATGATGTCAAGATTGGTGTCATCGGTGGAACAGGCCTGTATAAACTGGATCATCTAGAAATAATCGATGAAATATACCCAGATACCGTAAGTCATATATTAAACAACTCATTTCTAGACAACTGAACCTCATTCGTTTCTCTTATCGCCTTCTTTCTCAAGCCGTGGGGCAAGCCGTCATCGAAAATAGTAATAATCTCCACACACACAGGTCTCAATATAGCCTTTCTCGCTCGTCACGGAGAAGGTCACATATACAACCCAACGGAAGTACCCTCTCGCGCAAACATAGCAGCGTTAAAATACATTGGAGTTCAAGTAATTATTGCATTCTCAGCGGTCGGATCGCTTCGTGAAGAAATTAAACCACGTGATTTTGTTCTTCCTGTTCAAGTTATCGATCGAACCAAGGGCATCCGTCCACATACCTTCTTCGAAGATGGTATGGCTGGTCATGCTTCTTTTGCAGACCCTTTCAACGAAAAATTAGGGAAAATCATTGCCTCGCATGCAGGTGCATTGGACAATGCTGCATTGCATCTGGATAAGACTTTAATTTGTATGGAAGGACCAGCATTCTCTACTCGAGCCGAGAGCCATTTGTATAGATCTTGGGGATGCGATGTGGTTAACATGTCTTGTATACCCGAGGCGAAATTAGCCAGAGAGGCCGAAATCGCTTATCAGATGGTCTGTATGTCGACCGATTACGACTGCTGGAAGACTGATGTAGAGGTCGTTACCGTAGACACGGTCATACAAAATTTGCGTGCAAACGGAGAGAATGCGAAAAAGTTGTTGGTGGCTGTGTTGGGTGATCTCGAGAAAGAGATCAAAGAAGATGGATTTAAAGATATTAGAGGAACGATGAAATTTGCTGTTATTACAGACAAGGGCAAGTGGACTGAAGACGCAAAGAAGAGATTGGAATATTTGTTGCCTGGGTATTATACATGAGTTGTTATAGGGGAAATAAGAGGTTTATATTAGTACGACGGCCTGTGTTTTACGTCATGACATTTATGCATCATTGGCTCTACCCTTCAAAGGTTGAATAAACAATATGATGCTTTGCAACCGCATATTATCAACTCCCAACACGTGTAATCCTTTGCAAGAATCTGATTCTGATAGCGCAACAGTCGTAGGCAATGCCTGATGAATTCAACTCTGTCAATCTTGAATTACAAAAAAGATGTAATAAATACTTGACAGAATTGAATAGATTTAATGTGTGTATACAAACCTGGATATAACGAAGAAAAATGTCTGTATCGTCTCCTTTGTTAGTTCCAAATGGACGTATGCGTAATTGCTCCTTTTCAGCTAATAAGCAAGGCGTTGTATTGTAAAATCAAATATGCTGGGCCCAAGAAAAAGCGAGAGTTTATGTAATCTTTAACAAGCTATTGAAGATTGTGCTCAACAGTGCAAAGATGAATACTCTTTGTTCGTTGCTGAAACAATACTATAGTTTGATGAGCAGCAAAAAACTTGTTACTTATTAATGTATGGGTCACGTAATAACACGTTTAATTACGCACAATGTACTAGATAATAGATTATCACATAAATCTCAAAGCGTGAATCACATATAAATACCTTTCTCTTTCCCTATCACTATAAAGCTTACAATTAGCGAAAAACAAATACGTAGTCTTCCCTTTGACACGCGCTTGCAACTTGCAAATAATAAAGTATCTTTATTTTTTTAATTTGGCTGATTCTGATATTTGGTTTTTCACGGAATATCATGAGCGAAACATTGAAAGCCTATTCAGCCTACCTGTTGACCCAAATCGGGATTTGACTATCCATAATAAGCCATATCTATTAACTTGGAGTGGAAAGCGAACTCTGGCTCTGGCAAGATTTAGATTCTAGTAACTAATTTAGTGTTAGCTACTATAGATGCGAGATCACGAGGTAAATATCTGATTATTTCACGGGGAATCCCATTATTATTATTATGAGACTTGTGTGTCACCAAACAAAATTATACCTTTTTTTTTACACAAGCAAACCAAATAATAGAATAAAGACTCGTTATGACATCAAAACCAAACGCCGAATTTGACGAAGCCTCGCAGCGTGAACTCGCTAAATTCCTCGAGGGTGAGAATGCAAGAATGCGACTTCACCAATCTATTCACCAGTTTACTGATCTTTGCTGGGAGAAATGCATAACGAAAATAAGCGGGAATAGACTTAGTTCGAGCGAAGAAACCTGTATAGTTAATTGCGTTGAACGATTTGTGGACACGTCTCTTTACATCGTCAAGAAGTTGGAAGAGCACAAGAATCAAATGTAATTATGTGTTAACGGTATCCTTAAAACACCGCAGCGAAGGTTAGTACACGGAGACCATGATTGTTGAAAAATAATGTGTTTGTCGTCCTGCAATAATATATGTTTTCAAGTCTCCTGATTTATACATTTTCTTGAACAGCCTCGGTCGAAGACTTGATGTCATAGCGAATCAGGATAAATAAAGCACAATAACCTCAACTGTCTTTAATGTAAAATAGCTACACAAAATCTCGATGCAAGTATCTCCACTTCTTATGTGGATTTCTCAGTTCATCAATGACTCCAAGTGGCAGAGGGTTATCGAAAGACGGTTTAAATGTATGTTCTAACGTCAGCTCTGGCGAAGTATCCCAAGGCGTATCTGTCGGATAAATTGTTCTCTGGTCAGAACTGCTCTATCCTTATATTCAGTCTTTTATTATGTAGTTCGCGAAAAACGCCCATCCATAACTGTAGATGATACTTACCTTCTCTAATCTCCTTCCTCGGATCTTTTTGTTTTGGAATTGGGACTTCGATGTCGGTCCCTGCAATATATCTACGCCAACGAAACTCGCCCTTCCCTATTGAAAGGTCTTCGATCCGTCGCCAGTGTACGCGGACCGCGCGTCTAGATTTGATATTTTGTTTCCCGACCATGTGTTAAAAACGTTATTTAAACATCAACGGATGTTTTAAACAACTTACTTTTCAGAAGCTTTCTTTGTATCGCTATAGGATGGCGAGCACATCTTCTTGTGAGATGGGTTCCTTGCGCAAAAATTGATCAAGTTACTAATACTCCTCATTAATCTTACTCATTTGCATCCTCGGGATGAACCAGTAGTACGTTTGTGACATGGATAGGTTTCTCGAACGTCTGCATCCACCATGAACCAATGTTTTTAGAGTCCTCTGGCGTATCTTCTGCTTGAATGTAGCTTGCTGTTTTTTTCCCCTATTAATCGCAGAATGAATTGAATTGTTCGGTTTTCGGTTTTTACTTTTCTGATAGAAGAACTTGTGGGGTGTATTACCAAATTGACATTATCGAGGATGATTCTGTTGTTTAGTTTGTCAACTTCTCTAACGGTTCCAATCTCCCCTTTGGATGCACCGCTTATTACTTTAACCTGTCAATAAATGAAGATTAATAATGATGCTGATAACGGAATGCCCCAGAGCAACAGATTAATTATGCAAAAGAAAACTTACTTTATCGCCAATCATAATCTTCCAATGAGCTACTCTGTCTTTTGGATGAGTCCATCGGTCCTTAGGGACTAGACGACGACTAGCCTTTGCATTTTTAGTAAACTTGGTCCATGTCTGTCGAGCCATGTGGGCCAGCGGGCCTTTTGGTTGTGCCATTGTGAAGTCAATGATTGCTTTTTCGTTGGTATTAACTTTTTGTAACTCTCGATCTCTGATCGACCAATCAAATTTCTCGATAGAATGAAACAGGCGTAATATTATCGCTTTACCTCCCCCAGAAAAGATTACAATAACGAGTGCATAATATGCATTTTTATTTTTTCATCAATGCCACAAATAGAATGAACGCATAAAGAGAAAATGCTGGACTCAAAGCTGTTACATTCCATTCAATCTTCGTTTTTTCTGCCACATGTATCCTTACAACATCTTTTCAGCAGAATTTTTGATGGCGCGATGCTTATTTTCTCTGAATAATCAGAGTTCAGCTCGGGCTTTAATCGAACCTCTTTTGACTGTTGATTGCCTGAGTAATGTAAATACGACATTGCTCAATTTAAACCCACTCGAAAACTATACGTAATTTCAATTCTCAACGTGTCATGTTCCATAACCTTATGAGTTTTGGCAGCATCAACGATACATCAACAAATTCACTTACTGACTTTGTGCCCATTCTCTGTATTAAGCCAGTTGGTTCTATTGATACAGACCATATCTACTTGTAAATAATTACAATTTTATTGTTGAACTAAGTGTCGCTCGTTCTAACATGCTAAGCAGATGTACAACAAAAGAGAGAACCCACAGCTATGGAATATGTAACAGTATTAACATTAAAGAAAGAAGGAAAATGAGAAGTGCAATGAATTATTATGATATGCAGTATTAGCATAGTAAGTATATTAATAATTACCAGATTTACTTGTCCGATGGGTTTCACAATTCTACTTTGTGCCGTTTAGTTGGAAAATGCAAGGAGTTATTTTATTGTTCTTTCGCACGCACACATGATCTGACATTCCCACGATAAAAGTTACGATCTGTTCGCCTTATTCCGATAATGTTTCGTTCAAAGTTGTTACTTAGACATGCAAAGGTTGCAGCATCATGTTTTCTATAACATTCTTGATGAATTTCTACCTACTGATTTTCTTATTTCTTCCAGCTTTCCCTTACCGGCTTGTCTCCTAAAGTGCTGCCAGCAATACGACTCCAACATCGACTCTATACATCAAGCTATAACAGGCATGTGGCTGGCCTGACTGATGAAGAGAATACGGTAATTTGATTATTAGAGATGACGAAACAATTGTAATAACGAAAGCCATCTGATCATGCCTTGTCTGTTTGAAACAAAGCTTCGCGAGACAGTACATGAGTTCTGTAATAGAGAACTTGCACCAAGAGCAGCTGAAATTGACAAGTCAAATGAATTTCCTAAGGTACTGTCACATTCAACTTCTACCATCGTTCTGGGTAATTTTGACATTTTTGTTTCTAATCTCACACCGTCTGCTTTGATATTGCCGAACCAAAATAAACATAGGACATGTGGCCCAAATTCGGTGAAATGGGCTTGTTAGGCATTACAGCGCCATCAGAGTATGGTGGGTTAAACCTGGGATATCTCGAGCATACAATTGTGATGGAAGAAATTTCTCGAGCATCCGGATCGGTTGCGCTCTCGTATGGTGCCCACAGCAATTTATGTGTCAACCAAATAGTACGTAATGGGAATGCAACCCAAAAAAAGAATTATTTACCAAAGGTAAAGAGTTGATGCATTTCTTGATGTGAAGGTTCCTAGGCCTTAGGGAAGCGACTGGTTAGTCAGTGATTGTCATACCATTCTATCAGCTTATTTCAGGCGAACACGTTGGAGCGCTTGCCATGTCGGAAACGGGATCAGGCTCGGATGTGGTATCGATGCGACTAAAGGCTGAAAAGAAAAGTGATTATTATGTTCTTAATGGTAATAAAATGTGGATTACAAATGGACCCGATGCTGACGTATTGGTCGTCTATGCTAAGACAAACTTCGAAGCGGGTGCACAGGGAATAACGGCGTTTCTTATAGAGAAGGTGATACGAAGATTTGCAATCTACTCATGAGTGTTTTTTGTATATCTTTCGTAACTGATTATAATATGATATTTCAATTTTCAGGGATTCAAGGGCTTCTCGACCGCTCAAAAACTTGACAAGCTTGGTATGCGAGGATCAAACACGTGTGAGCTTATATTTGATAATTGTGAAGTTCCTGGTATGTAATTAGTTACATGTATTGACCGAGTAATATGTTACTATAGGAATCTAAAATGACATTATTTTGTTATTTAAGCTGAGAATGTTCTTGGTGGAGAAGGGAAGGGAGTTTACGTTTTAATGAGTGGTCTTGATCTGGAAAGGCTGGTTTTAGCTGGTGGACCTTTAGGGTATGAGAATCGCTACCCCCCCCCCCCTCTTATCCATGTAGATTAATATCGCTAACGTCATATCGAATTTTGTTTATATAGGTTGATGCAAGCCTCTCTTGATATTGTCTTGCCTTATACCCACACTCGCAATCAATTCAACAAACTCATTGGTCATTTTCAACTCATTCAAGGGAAGCTTGCAGACATGTATACAAAGCTCAACGCATCCAGAACATACGTGTATTCCGTAGCCAGAGCGTGTGACGCCGGGCATATATCAAACAGAGTGAGCATCTAATTTATGTTACTTGTCATACGGCCCGTCGTCATAAATACAGTCTTAAGCTATAAATGCGACTGCTTTTCACAACAGGATTGTGCGGGTGTAATCCTTTATGCCGCCGAACGTGCAACAGAAGTTGCATTAGATGCAATACAATGTCTGGGTGGAAATGGTTATATTAATGATTGTAAGTATGAAGCGTAGAGGCGAAGAAAAACAATGAAAGAATATTATTCTAACGCGACCACGTCAATAGATCCAACAGGAAGGCTTCTACGAGATGCCAAACTGTATGAGATTGGAGCAGGGACAAGCGAAATTCGACGCCTAGTAATAGCAAGGTTAGTTGTTCTGATAACTTATCCATCCAGCCTGTGTTTAATTTTTTTTTTTTTCTTCTTTAGGGAATTCAACAAAGAGTACGGAGAAAGTTCTTAATCAAAGATTCCGAACATTAATAGACATTGGGCTTTGATGACTCATAGAGATGCGAATTAATTTTAATCAGGATAGATGTTAGAAATAACATGACAATCATTTGTTATCTGCATATGATAATAACACTAAAGAAAAAGACTGTTAACCAATTTATTTGGTTTACGCAAATTTATTAAAAAATTTGTGTTGGTAAATTAGTTATCAGAGCAATTTAACTAATTCGAAGAAAACTTTTGTTTAAATATTAACAACACG
Source organism: Paraglomus brasilianum (assembly GCA_910592345.1). NCBI lineage: Eukaryota > Fungi > Glomeromycota > Glomeromycetes > Paraglomerales > Paraglomeraceae > Paraglomus > Paraglomus brasilianum. The sequence goes on from CAJVPI010001659.1 coordinate 9,650, forward strand.
TTCTCATATATTGTTATCGGTAGTCACGTCAAGCGTATTTTCTTTCTTCTCGTCTAATGCTGCTGTTAAATCATCTTTTGCCTTAGCATAATTAAACTCCATTGCCATCCGTATGTATGGACACCTCACAACACTTAAATGTTCAATCAACTAATTCTGGGTCTACAGCATCCCATGCACGTTTAACCTAATTTGCCATGCCATAACAGAACAAGAAGGCCTGCGAATACGTCCAGATGGAGTTATTGATGTGCTTCGCTACTTTACACAGGCATACTCAAAATACTCGACGCATTCCAACGATTTTTAACTTATCCGTCCTCACATAAATCTTCAAGGTCGCAGGGATTAATCGAATCTTGAAAAGTTGAGCTTGCAGAACTGAACAAAAAGAAATTTAAAGGTAAGTCTTGAATTGCGCGGTGGGTCCAAGCTCTCTGTTGTTGTGTTCTAGCTCTTAAAGCTTCTTCACATGCCTGTGTTTCATTCATTAAGGCTTGTCTAGTCGCTTATAACTAACAAAATTAGACAGACGCAGTATCGCAAAGTTTTACTGTACAAGTTCTCAATATTTATCCTGCAATAATTAACGAACATCATGTTTCCTACATACTCAAGCGACTAAAAGGTAAAGTATATCGTATTTAATTGGAAAAAGAGTAAATCCTTGAAATAAACTCAGATGCGTGTTTTTTGCATGTATAGATCGTTACAAAAAAATACGCAACAGTCCCGAAAACTGTAAGTAAACTGCGAATTGCAAGTTTATTCAAAGAGTGTTTGAGTCGCTAAATTATAAGCAGTGGACGATGTTAATATTGTGCATTGATTCATTGTATCAACATGTAACCTCATACCTGCAGCTGAATCCAAATCATAACTATTTCTCGGTTCAGGCAAATCTCCAGTAGGTAAGAGCGTACTAGAATATTTACTCTCCTTCTCGAGACGTGATAAAGGTTTCACATCATTATGATAAACGGCATTCCATATGTCAGAATTGTCGTATTCCACATCTTTAGTAAGGTAGTAAATATCCCAATAAAGTGTGTCTGCATCTGGACGCTTATCAGGATCAGCATCACAACACCACTCGGCAAGTTTCTTGTATTCCTCTGGTGCGGAATCA
>CAJVPI010001660.1:0-10766 GCA_910592345.1 Paraglomus brasilianum
GATATCATAACTAAAAGCGTATCATTTTAGAATAAACGTCTTAGCAAAGGAAAGAAGGGATTGAAAAAGAAGATGTAGGTTGATTTAGTAATGTTATATACTGTGGAGGAAATGTCTAGATGAAATGAAGATACATCATGTGAGAGCGTGTACTACCTAGACACAAGTTTGCGCGGTCAGTTTTTCTGTTTCTCGTGTACGCGTCTTTGTTATTGTTTACGCCATACAAGATAAAAACAATTCAAACTATAAATAAAAGTAACAGTATACTAATAATTGTCCGATACCTGATACTGTAACTTACGAACGATGGGTAAAAATGCTGAACTTACTGTTGTCATACTAATACGGCTAAAGATGTTAAGGCATGGATTGCTGGAAAATGTTAATGGATTGGCCTGCTCAATCCCCGGATTTGAATCCCATTCGAACGTTGTTTGTACGACCGTTCTGATCCTCCCAGAAATCTTGTAAATTTAGAGAAAATCCCGCGAAGAGTCTTCCTCAAATTAATTGATAGTATGCCTCAACGAATAGAAGCACGTATTGCCAATAATGGTTGGCCAACAAGATATTAGTATTTCGCTAAGCTAAAAAATTTTTTAAAAAACCGCGCAAACGTCTAAGTAGTAGTTTTCGCTGATCAGAGTACTTGCTTGAGCAAGTGAACGCTATCTAGTAACAGCAATTAATACGAATATTCCGGCATATGAGCTCGTTTTTGGCGAAACACAGAGTTGATCCCTTCGCCAGAAAAGACTGGTATGATGTCAAAGCGCCTTCGCTTTTAAACAAAGAAACGTCGGAAAGACTCTTGTCAATCGTACGCAAGGTCTAAGTAAGTAATCGCCCAATCAGTATTATTTATTGACGCTTATTATCTGTATCAAGAATAATAAAATGATAGAATATGATGTTCGATATTAACACTAACTGTTAATTGTCTAAACTAGAAAACGCCAACGATGCCGTGTGTTCGAGATATCTTTGACCGACCTGAACAATGGGTGATCATAGTGATGACTGTCATGATCAGGCCTTCCGTAAGATCAAGCTCAGAGTAGATGAAGTTCAGGGCAAGAACCTCCTCACCAACTTCCATGGTATGGATTTCACACCTGACAAACTTCGGTCTTTGGTAAAAAATGGCAGGTCTGTAACAAGAAATGAGCGAAGAATAACAACCATGGCGATTGCTTTATGTAAAATAGAGCCGTGTACGCATATCAATTTGACAACCAAAATAGTACGACGGCTTCTGCTTTAATTTTAATGATTTTCATTCCAACAGACTCTTATCGAAGCTCACGTCGATGTCAAGACAACCGATGGCTATCTTTTACGTCTATTTGCAATTGCATTTACCAAGAGACGTCAAAATCAAGTATGAAAGACTACATATGCCCAAACATCTTAGATTCGTCAAATTCGAAAGAAAATGTCTGAGAGCATGACAAAAGTAGTATCGCAAAATGAGTTGAAAGTGGTTAGCAAGCATCTCCTGACCGATGGCTATCGGTAATATTATTGAGAAGGCTTGTCAAGGAATTTACCCTTTACAAAACGTACGTTACAAGATCAGTCAGATGAAGTATTTCTGTTGGGGAGGGGAGGAATGGGAGCGGATAGAGGGTTTGCATATTTTACTATATTTCTATCGCTGTCTCCATGCTAAACACTTTATGTCTATCGCATAACGTAGGTAGATATCCGCAAGGTAAAAATTCTAAAAAGCCCGAAGTTCGATATACAAAAGTTGCTTGAACTTCACAGCGACGCAGCCGATACAGGCTCTAGAGTAGGGGGTGTGCAAATAGAGACTTCAAAGAACCAGAGGTCTTACAATCCGCGTAAATTGCGCCCAAATATAATAATCTACAAACAAAAAGAAATTGCAAAATTTGTTCCATGATTTAATGCGCTGAAAGTAGAAGGCAAGCTGCCGACCTTTCTTTTTCATATTAATGGGGAGATAATAGCGACTAGTTCGAAAAAAGCCTTGGATAGCCAAAGAAACAATATATATATTTTTATTTTACCTCGAGCAGAACGTTCATCAACTAAGAGATATAAATTCACCAAGTGTATGAGTTACATATTAATTAATCAATTTCCTTGATTTCATAGTAATAGCAGTGCATTTGCGAACAGGTTTACAGAGATGCCTTAGATAGGGAAAGACGCCGAGTAAGTACTCTATGCTTTCTGCAACATCTATTGTGATTGACCGACTGAATAGAAAATCTCTATAGCGTCTAGCAAATGAAAGCGTAAGAAATAGAACAATTATTCGTATGAATATAGATAGGATTATAAAATACTGTGTAAGTAAATTGTCCTGGAGTTTGTTTATTGGCTTATCCAACTTGATTTTAACCTGAGAAATTTCCAAGAGGCTGCAACCAAGCGAAGTAGTTGTCCAAGGGAAGACAAGAGAGTCTACAGGGCAGTCATGAAGGAACTTAAATCACTGGACATATCAAAAGTCAAACCCGATCATCCACTACTTGTGGAATATTTGATCTTACGAAGAGGGGGACGATTATGCCAACATACTATACTGCCAGAGGAGATACTCCACCTTTAAATAAAGATCTTCCTCGAACTAAGAGGTCAAGGTTATGCAATGTGATAGACTTCTTGTGCGCATTATATATGGAATTCCATGTTGGGGCCTCTAATTTTGAATACCATAAAACACACACTATGCTGTATGAGAAACACATTGGAATGAAGTCGTCAGATCGATACACGTGGGAGAGCGTTCGTGTCTTCAAACGGAACCTTTGACTATTCCTATCATCAGCTAATTATTGAATGACTAAGCAGGTTCTGCATGCAGCCCAATTTCAATGGTATAGTCGACTAGTTTATTAAAAGTTATTGCTTGTTCAAACTGTCTCGAGACAACACTATATATTTGAACTGCATCGCTTTATCTTCAATTTGATGATAAATCCATCGTTGACCACCATAGTAAAATTATTATTCTTGCGAAATCTGATATATTACTCAAAGTACTAGATGAACTATTTCGTTAATATTCATAATCTGCTACAATCGTTCTTTATCTCTTTCACCTTTCTAGTATTTTCGAATAATGTTTGCAAAGTAGAGTTTGGTTGTTTTTTGGCGACAGTTACACTTCTTTTCCCAAAATCTTGAAAGATTTGACTAACATGCAAATAATGACATGCAAATAATGACATGCAAATATACAATTAAGTATGTACGGTTAAGCACACATTTTGAGATATTAATATGTTAATTTGTATATGGTTTCAAGTAGGGCGCGAAAAAGACTCTGCAGTAGCCCATTGCACAAATGTAGTTGGTGGAACATCGTTATCAAGATTAATTTTACTGTATTAATATTAATATACCTAATTTCTCGCATGCTTAATCAAGTTACAGTTAAAGATACAGGGGTTAAAATATAAGAATGGGATGTTAAAAAGAATTTGATTTCAGAACATTTGCTTTTATATCTCATATGCCGAAACGGGAGTCAACTACAAGTAAGGTCGGATAACTAATAACTTTTAAGTATGTGGATATAGATATAACCCGACTATTAACTATCAGTAAAAAGGAAGGTTCGAGAAAACCTTCAAGTGCCGCATATTAGTACCTTTTAAATTATCCTTTACTTGTATTAAACCAACATTTGGAAATCAAAAGTGTCTCGCGGCTGAAACAGTTTAACATAATTACGTCACTTAACCTGAACTTACATACATAGCATGACTTTTTGGCTCGATTTATTAAGTAATACGGTTTGCGGGGTTAATTACTCTGCTAAATAAAATAATGACACACTCACCTCATATGTAAAATACATTATACAAAATACAACGTGTACTTTGTTATCTTCATGTTGTGACCGAGCTGGCTATAAATACTTTGAACGCCATATTCAAACATTTTTACGTAATTCGAACGGTTTCTTTGCCACGGGCAATGGGATTAATTACTAATGTGATTTCGTTGTCACTTTGTTGTACGCTACAATTGCATCTCAAAATAGCAAACGACACTGAGCAATAATGCGGTATAGTTGCATCAAAATCTGACATATTAATTACACCAGTTCCAAATTGGGAAGTGTGCTGGAAAGTTGTGTAAGTTGTGTTATATTGTCATCGCCATTAATATTTAATATTAATTAATATTAACCTGTTTGTACCACACAATTTTCTCGTTAGATTGTCTACGAATTAGATGTCAGTGCTAATAATAATGAATCCAGTTTTCGTATATAATGTATATTGAGTATGAGTAATAATAAAAAGTTTCTATTTGGCCTTCTAATTCAGCATTACTTGGATTCTTTGAGCGCAATTCCCGAATTACTTTATGTTAGACACTAACCGTAAGACTTTTTTGTATGTCAGGCGAGTACATTCGGCTAATTCTTCCAACTTGCTAAGAATATCATACAAGACATGGAACGGCCAATCAGCGTTAAACGTACCTGTCTTTCCGTCAATTACTGGCAATTATTTCATTGACGAAAAGTCAATAGCAAACTATTTACGTCACCATACATTGCCATGTGGGTCTTTGTTAACTCGGTTCGTTCTAATAATTTGCAAGTCACAACAAAGAAACGTTTTTTGCTATTATGGCATGACGAAGCCATCCCCTTAGATTTTCAGAATGTTTTGCTTTCCAACCCCTGATAAGTTTGACTACATGCACACATGCTCAATCAACAAACCGAGAGCGTCTGTTAAAGTTCTGAAATTGGAAGTTCAGTGGCTCGTCTTTATAAACACTTTTGTGATAAAATTAATTTGTGGACACGTCTTTCCCTTCCTCGCATGTGAGATTTACGTATTTTGTGTATATTGTATTACAGATTACTAGTCGGCTAGATACGAGATGTTTATCGCGTGTATCGAATATACAACGCGAGTACCCACCGGTGAAACCAATCATCAATGTCTGATACTGTATTACCGGACCATGTACTGTACATGACAATTACCACCAGTTATTATTGTTGTCTCACCTATCACCGTCGAAATTACTAAACATGGAGATATATCCGATAGCCCTTGTTGATCGTATGTGGCAGGGCAACAATGTGCATTTTGACTCGTTTGGGGATATTGGCCGGTATCAGTGATCGATGACAGAAACGGGTAAAATCACGAAACGGGTCAGAGTAATGTCCCTTTTTTTCAGATACAATTGTCAACCAAAATGGTCATGTGGATTTCCATCTAGAGTTTTTGGACATGGTTGACGAATTTGTTCCATTCCGCATTAGAACTTCAAATGATGTATGAAATTTTGTTGCACGCAATCGTATAATGTCTTTGAAAATTTAATTAATTAACTAATTTAGAATCTCAAATGTATATATATTGCCACCCCTTCGCGCTACACCTACCATCGGCTAACCAGACCCTCCAAAGAATTTACACACACTCATTCAGGACTGTTCGCTTGGCTGGTCCAATTCTCATTATCGATAGAGAAAACTCTTTGTCCATAAAATAATCCCGCGAACACCTACACTTTGTCCTCTGCCCTTAGACTTGAGTTTTTCTCTCTTCTATTCTACAAAAACACCATTCAAACATGAGATCATACACGTTCGCACTAATATTATCAATGGTCGTTGCACTGGCAGCAGTATCTCTGGCTTCTCCTCTTAATCGACGACAACAGAATGGTGTACCTGGCCAGCCCAAACCATCTTCTGCAAAAAGGATAGAAACAACACCAACAATATCACCTTCCGTAACAATATTAATAACATCACCTTCCACAAACAATCCTACTCCCACAACCACAACCAGTACGGCTCTCGTAGACAACCCTGCTCCCACAAACAACCCTGCTCTCGTAGACAACTCTACTCCCACAAACAACCCTGCTCCCACAAACAACCCTGCTCCCACAAACAACCCTGCTCCCACAAACAACCCTGCTCCCACAAACAACCCTCCTCCCACAAACAACCCTGCTCCCACAAACAACCCTGCTCCCACAGCTCCCACAAACACGACTATCCCGCCATCCTCAAACTCTACAGCCTCTACAACCCCTGCGCCAGCCGTGAACGGCGCTCCTGCAAATGGCAATACGACAGTCACCCCTTCTCCAAGCAATGTCCCAGTAAACGGAACTGCAGTAGGTCCTAACCCAACAGCTACGACAGGGAATGGAACGACGCCTGCTGTAACCCCCACCCCTCCACCGAAACCAAAGAACAATAACAGCAACAGCAACAGCAACAGTAACAATAGCAATAACAACAACAATAATAACAACGATAATGGCAGACCATCGACATCGACTGTAGTAGTTGCAGCTACTGCTGCTCCTGCCCGTACGGGGGGCCCGTCTCTATTTTCAAGCAGCGCAACAAGAAACAAACAGGAAACGGATTGCATGAAAATTTTGTTGACTGTCTTGGGTTTGTTTGTCAGTATGTCGTTTATATAAAATAGTGGTAGGTTAGTTCCGAGGAGAAACTCATAGGAACCGTTCAAGTATTGTAAACTTTTTGATAGGAGAGTACATTTAATCACATTAGCTAGATCATAGATAGAAATATATGTAATGTCCGCCCCCCGCGTACGCAAAAGTACGAATTGGAATATATAGTAAACGATACGGAGCGATTGTAATATTCATAATGTGTGTTTTGTGTGTGTGCTGTTTATTCTGAGCTTTGTGAGCCAACTAATTTGCGAATTTGACCGTTATCAACTCGCGCGTTACATGCAAGATACGTGTATGAATGTATTCGCCTATAATATACTACTCCTTATACTCAGTACTAAACTATGCAAGATCGTCAGCTTCTAAATTAACTGCAGTCTGACCAATTAATACAAAAGATGGTTTGCGCGATGATAATTCCGTGTGTAAATAGCGAAACAAGGCGATAGGTTGGGCAAACGATCATGCTATACCTGCATAACAGAAGTAACACAGGGCAGTAGTACATCGATCACTTTGCTTTTTTTCGGGTTGCCATAATAACTAAATGCCGAATTTCTGTCAACTTTTACACTATTCCTTTGCGACAAAATGACGAACCCAATAGCCTCGCAGTTCAAAGACGAAGAAAAAGAAGCAGTTGCACAGCTCAAGGCAGAACTGGATGATATTTTGGAAGCGGCTGGTATAGAAGAGGGTTACAAGCTTTGGGATGTCCCGCTAAATAAGACGTCAGAGGACGAGAGATTGGATGTAATTCTAATCAAGTTTTTACGAGCGAGGTAAAGTGGCAATTCTGCGTAATAATGAGAGCAATGAATGAGAATGGAATAACAAACTACAAAACGCTGTAAAATTAATATAATGAAACCTTTTTTATTGTCCATTAGAAACCTCAGCTGCCCCGAAGCCAAAGAAATGCTAATTTCTACGTTAAAGTGGCGCAAAGAATTCAAAACCGACACCATTTTATCTGAAACCTTTCCTGCTGAAACTTTCTCCAAACTTGGTTTTATCCATTCCGTCGACTCTTTCAACCGTCCGGTGACTTACAATCTATACGGAGCAGAGAGCAGCGCAGAAGCATTTTCTGATCTTGGCAGATTTCTTAGATGGAGAGTGCAATTAATGGAGAAAGGAGTGCGGCAACTGGATTTCGTTAATACAGATCAGATGGTGCAAGTGCATGATTATGCGGGTGTGGGATTTGGCAGCTATGATAAGAATACCAAGCAAGCTAGTAAAGCTACTACAGCGCTTTTGCTGGAGAATTATCCAGAATTTCTGGTAAGGACGATAATAAACATTGCTATATCATTGCGTCGTTATTTGGATTGGGCAACTAAACTTTAGCCTCGGGCTTCCATCACTCACCTACAGGCCGTAAAATACTTTGTAAATATCCCATGGTGGGGAGATGCAATCTTTAGATTCATTTCGGTCTTTTTATCCGAACAGACCAAGAAGAAATTTATCGTTACGGGATCGGGTGGCGCGCATGCCGCGTTGACTAGATTGATAAACGAGGAGAATCTTCCTACGTTCTATGGAGGCAAGAGTGTCGTACCCGGATTTGATTGAGGAAAGTAGAAAGCCCACCACCGGTAATGAGGCTGAAGAAGAAGAAAAAGAAAAGTACATGTTTGCGATTGTCTACCTTTTTAATGGAATACTTTAATGTGTGAAATATTAATGCGAGAGAGTATTGGGTTCGTTAACTTTGTCATAGGAAAAGTATATTATTAAACCTGATGAGATATTTAATCAAGTAATGAGAATTATAATCTTAAAAAGCTCTTCATTTATTTGTATTATGGGATTTAAACTAGTAATGTGTTGATTCCGATTACCGGTGCAATACGAATGACGAGTAAGCATAATCTTTTTCAGATAATAAAACAATAATTTATTATTATTCTACACCGCTTGTTGCAACTATAACCCTCAGTTTCATATCATTCTCATATATATATATATATATCTCTCTCTCTCATGTCACTTTCACATACAACAACAACTCTCAATTTTTCCTCTCTTTTCATCCTGCACACACCCCACTCGTTAAACCAAACCAAAAACCAACAGGCTTTTATTAACATCATACGTATAAACCCATATTCTTACAATATATGGTGTTTGTTGTTAATCGAAAGTACTAAGACTCCTCCACTTTCTCTTGCCAGTACCGACCCGTAATTGGAATTCTGCTCAAGATATCCTGCCGGACTTTTGGAATCGGTTCAGCGAATTGGAGACCGACTATGCCTGCAGATACTAGAAAGAGGAAACCGGATGGGGCCCTTTTTAAATACGGGTAAAAAGACAGCGCGCGTGGGGTGGGGTGGGGGGAGGGGGAAAGGTGTGAAGAGATAATTGGTAAGCGACGAACGAAGAGAGAGATGTAAAAGGTAAGGGGTGTATGTATGGTAGGTAGCAATCAGTTCGGTATACTTGGCTCTGTAACCGGTTTATTACTTTCGATTTTCTACTTACCACCGTCGGACTAGCTCAGGAGTGATTCCGAGGAAATGAGGTTGGACTTTGGCTCTATAAACCTGCAGCATATTCTTTCTATCTATGCTTTGTTATACGATGATGTATTAGTATGTCTGAGAATGAGTTGAGATTATCCTTTGATATTTTTTTATCAGGATTGTCCTAAACGGGAACGTGAGTGTTACTTTATCGTTATGATGTTACATGCAGCACATGAAAATTGTGTCAATATTGGTTCTATAAAAAAAACCTGGGTCCACTAAGTCTCAGAAAAATGTTTAATTACATTCCATATTTCCTAATGCGAACTTTAACAAATCTTCAGCACCACAAATATACATATCGATATCATATTAAACAGTTGTTTTCGGTATGCGTTTTTCCAAAGCTATTGAGAATTTAATATGGCTAGACACCAGTACCACAAAGATGACTAAATACAAGTAAAATCAAATGGTATTATTATTTTTATTGTTTCCCACATTATCATAAACATTAAGACTTTGCCTATAATTTCGTCTTCATTGAGAACATAATTAATTTTCTTAAATACCAAATAAATGCACCTTACGTGGACCGAGATAATAAATCTTACCTGTTGATCGGAATGTAGAACGTGAACATTTTGCGCTCAATCGTAACTTCGTATTTTTGTTGCAACAATTTCAGCCTTAACCAGATGTTCTTTGTTTTTTTTTTTTTCAATAAGTCTTTTGCTTTGTCTTCTTTACGAAGCATTATACTGTAAGCCGTTCCGAAAACGTTGACATGTATCACATAAATCTCCGTTCTTGAACTCATAATTGAATATAAGGCGTTAATTGGTGTGAAACGCGTCATATTTTAACAATTTCAACGTGCTATCGTTTCCGAGACCTGTAATAAAATCACGATAGACTGACTTGTAACTCGTTTCGGCTGGCAAGAGTGTAAGCGATTGAGTAATTCGTTGACGTTTCTACCAGGACTTGATAGTCCATATAGTTTTCGAGAAAATTCTTCACGGCAGTAGCAATGGTTATATCAATGGTATTTTGGTTTTCCATCGCGGCACTTTTTATGAACGCGCCGGTATTATACCATTTGTCGCCAAAATGAGTGCGGCCAATTCCTAACATATTGAGATACGTTTTCTGACAAAGACAGAAAGAGGCGTATTGCGATCTCAGTAGTAAAACGTTCTCTTATTAATACGCGTTTTCTTTTTAAGACGTCGGCTGGCAGTTATTTCTCCACCATTCATTGCTTTCAGTTGGGCCATTAAAAATATATCTTGTTCGGATCTAGAGAGAGCTTGAAACGCCTCACGTAATTCAGCAAATCCTTCTATCGAAATCTTTTTTGAGCAACCGCAATTGCAACCTATCTCTAAGAAACGGATTGCTTTTTCGTATTCGGCGGAGCCATTATAATTGTAACTTTTCATATACAGGTAATCCTATATATTAATTTTTATTAAGAGGTTTATAGTTACACTTTTCGTTTGGTCACTGTGTTCTCCGCTATAAAACCTGACGCTTGCTATTAGCATGCCATCCAAGAAAAATATCTGTTCTATTATGGTTTTTCCGCATAAGATCAATAATTCCACCAATATCCACCTATGCCTTCTCAGTTAGGCTTTGGATCGAGGTGGTCGTGGTAAGAAACTCTTTGTTGTAAGTGCAATAGCGTTCGTCGTCTTGTAACAGAGATGGGAGTTCTTTCTTCATTGGGTCTGGAAACGCATCTAGAATCTCGCTGATAGCTGCAGCTATCTCATCGTTCTCTTTAGCAATCTCAAATAAATTCTGAAAGCATCGGCTTCCATA
>CAJVPI010001661.1:0-10762 GCA_910592345.1 Paraglomus brasilianum
ATTTACGTACCGATACCGTCGCTCTACGAAGGTCAACACTTGCACTAGATCATGGAGTCTTGCTTGAAGATTTTACCCCTAAAGTCGACGAATTACGTATATAAACGATGACTCGAAACTACATTGGCTTGCGTCTATGACAATTAAACTACGCTCAGTCGATTTCGCTTTGAATTATCGTAAAACCAGACATGTGATTTACGTACCGATACCGTCGCTCTACGAAGGTCAACACTTGCACTAGATCATGGAGTCTTGCTTGAAGATTTTACCATCGGATCGGCTTGCCGTAACAGCATGTTAATATTGACTATATGGATGTGAATCACAATTCATCCATAGGCTGTCCTTTCCCCTAATTCCTTGATCAAAACCACAACACAGGAGCCAGTTATGAACTTCTATATGGGATCATTCTTCTTCAGTCTCAATCTCCTCCATGATTTCTTGGTAATAGTAAGACAGTGGACTCTCTCTAATACCCACGGGACAGGCCAATTTCGTTGATATATGTGGGGTTGGATATCATAGGGGGTGTTAGGGTTTAAATAATGACATCATATGTAATGATATTATATACGATACTTAATGTCTCGAATTAAATTTTAAACTTTATTTATATCCAGGAATAGATATCTCCCCACATTCCCCAAATAAAACAGTCTTATGGGCTTTTATTTTCTTCTTCTGCATGTATGTAGATAGATAAAAACAGCTTAAACTGGGCTTTAGCGAGCACCTCGTTGTGAATAAAAGTTCCCTCACGATATTTATAATAAAAATCTCTTTATTTCTTTCTCCATATAAACTAAATCAATTTGTTCATTCTTTGAATTGTGGTTCTCTCTCTCTTGCAAGCCTCGGACGGTTTTTTCATTTGATTGGCCCGCACACAGATCATTTTTGAGTTTTGAGCCCCCCTCACAAAGGTGATATGCCGCCGCAATTAGTAGACACCACTTAATTGAGAAGCATCCAAGCACTTCTTCACATAGTCAAGCCTTGGTTGTAGCAGCTAAGTAAAATAAGGATTAGATTATAGATATTGATTTCCAATAAAGATTGATTTGAGAAATCATACAAACCTCATGTAGTATGTAGTGATTGGCAAGCAAGTATACAGTTCATACTTAATATTAATTGTAAAGTCTCTGAGTTCACTGTCTGCAAACTCCCCCAGCTGATTCCCACCCAAATCTATTTCTACTCTATATACCAACAGATTCCTGGCATATCAGTGTTTTTAATAATATATCATCCTTCCCCTTCAGCCCCTCCAATATCTTCTCCTCGTCACTTTCTACACCAAACACATAATCCAATACATATGGTGCGAGCCGCATTGGCCCAAGAAGGTCATGAATATTGTCCAGCCTAATAGGTGCGCATTACCGTTTTGCAAAATTCCTCTTTGGCTATTATAATTATATTGAACGATCGAGTGAGAGTGGGTGACCGAGAGTGAGGCAAATTATACCAGAAAGCGCCGGCTCCATGTACTGTCCAATCATCGGAAAACGGTGGTAGAGTAACGAGCGGCGCATCTTCAGGAAAAGTACTATACGACCAGTTAGTCGTCTACTTCAGGATAGGAGTCAAGCACTAAACGGAACGGTTGATAAAAGTTAGAATAAAGAAACTTTACGCTCTGTTTGATGTTCTCAAGACTTACTATCAAAGCCAGGGTACACTTCAGAATCATAGAAAGTGAAAAGCTCAGCAAAAAAAAGCTTCGTTTTGGCATAGATGTGGGTACTCTTTATAAGGGCCTTTTTTGTACGGACTCGATGCCTTATAATAACGACTACTGTGCTTTGCTACATCGTATATTCTTAATAATACTACGCTTGCATGTACCGATTTGCTTTGCCCTTATAAAGGGATTTGAGCGCCACAAGTGCACGTGCAATTCTGTCGCGTGTAAACTTTGAACACGTACAGATAAAAAACGCGTACTAATGTACCTCAGTTCGGGACCTGTCTCAGTTCTGGACTGAGACAACTGAGTTCTGGACCGAGATGACTGAGTTCTAGACTGAGATGATCCCGAACTGAGGTACAACACTAATAAGAGAACTTTTACTTTAGCGATCGCATTCTAAATCAAGCCATACTTTAAGAACAATACTGTATGTATTAATGTTAGTTTAGCGCAGTAAATTTGTTCAATACTCCGTAATAAGTTTAAATAATTCTCTGCATTGCTCAAGCGCGAACAATTATTTACAGTATTACATTTATTTCCTTGCCTCCCAATCAGATTTGACAATCAAAGTTGCAATCACTGTAGGGGGAGGTACATAGTGAATCGGACACTTTGAAACTCAATAAGTCAGACAAAATCTAAAATCCTTTCGATAAGTCGGATAACCAAACCCAGCCAGTCGTGTCCGATTTACCGAGTTTCACTATGTAATTACTTCCCCCAACAGGAGAGATACCATAAACAGTAATTATTGGTGATTAACGGATATTTTCAGTAATCGTGCTATTTACAGTCGTTCCTCATTTGTATCCCCTATCGTATCCCGCCCTCGGATATAACCCGGCTTTGGTGCTGGACGGATTTCCCCTATTGTACAGTATCTCAGTATAAATTTCCTTCAGTTGTATCCCACTCAGATATATCCCTATCCCCAATATTCCAATATTCCAATATTCCAATATCCCATATCTCATAGCGTTCCAATCGCACATCAGCCATTTTGGGTACTCCAAATAATAGATATAAACAACTTAGCAGAGCATCTAATTAAAAGAATGTCAATGCCACGTTTGGAAATGATGGTAACGCAGTGTTGTACCTATTACTATGTCAGTGAAAAATCACGTTGTTACTATACTACAATATTGTGTGATAACAAATTGTTAATCAACATCGTCACGATACGGAGTCGTGTTAAGTTAACGGTATGCCGAAGGTTACACAAACCCGAATTGTAGTTAAATGATTTAGTATTAGTTTATTTATTGCAATCGTATTAACCATTTCTTGTATAACTTATTTGACATTGTTCCACATTACATCAAACAACTATTGTTATGTACGAATTAATATGTATTATGTTTACACTCTCAAACAAGATTTATAACCTGCTCTAGATTCAGAACCAAATTAGTAAATGTTATCCTATCTAATTGGTAAAATCAAAATGAGCAGTTTAATCCGTTTCTTAAAAAGAGAAAGTGGTATTTGCGAACAAATAAAATACACGAGGACATTCTTCGTTCTCTTTTTGGTCTTTCATCAGATCTGGCATTTTGTTCTAGTGCTGATAATATCCAACAAATATAGCCTAAAAGATTTCAATGTAAATTACAAAATATTATATTCTGGTTCATTTAATAAAATCTTCGGCAACCTCTTCCGTGAAGCTTCGTCTATATTCTTACGTGATGGGTCGTATGTAATAACACATACATTCGTAACGAGTGGCAAGTGATGGCGAAAAAAAAAAGGTGCGCCACGTGATAATCGAGGTGGCCCGATACTAGTTTATAATAAAAAATCGTGATTAAAGTCAGGATGCTCTAAACTTATATCGAACTTTGACAAATCTTATTGATCAAGCGTGCTAAACTTGATGAAATTAAATTAATGATTAGACACCTACTCGATTATTAATTATGCTCTGCTTATATGATATTTATTGGTATTTCATGTTTAGTTATATTACATTCTTGTGATAGCAAATAACCTCCCCACAATGACTAATACAAAGTCGACTATGTGTTGTATAAGATGTTATTGTGACAATCTTTTAGCAGTGATATTCAATGTTACATGTCAGCGAACTGATAAATTAGTATAGTGATGGTTATTGTCAAAAACTTGGTGACTAATTGCAACCGAGTTTGAGTTTTAGACAAACCACTACCAGTTAAAGGAAAAGGAGTATTACTAGGACTAGGAGTAGCAGTAGTAGTAGTACTACTTTCACTAGGAGAATCTGGAGGCGGATTTGATGCAGGTGAAGGATTTGATGGAGGAGGCGGATTTGGCGGAGGCGGAGGATTTGATGGAGGAGGTGAATTTGATGGAGGAGGCGGATTTGATGGAGGCGGAGGGGCGGGAGGAGGGGTGTTGCCAGGACCAGCATTACAAAAAAAGTCAGGTGTGCAAACTTGGCCAGGGAAGCAACAACCACTACCACAAGGTATATCTTGGGAAGTGCATGGAATGTTGCAGCTTTGACTGTTAGTACATGTCGCAAGTGTAGGGCAACATCCATTGCTATTTGGGCATGGAACATATGTTGGATCACTGCAGCCACCAGGAGCAGGGGGAGGAGGGCTGTTGCCAACATCACAAAAAAAGTCAGGTGTGCAAACTTTGTCAGGGGGGCAGCAACCATTACCACAAGGTATATCTTTGGTAGTGCATGGAATGTTGCAGCCGTCAGGTAAACATGTCGCAACTGTAGGGCAACATCCATTGTTATTTGGACATGGAACATATGTTGGATCATTGCAGGTACTAGCGTTTGCCAATAGAGTAAATCCTGTATATTTTCCGTTAACGTCCGGAAAGTTTATGATGCTAGATTTACATTGTAACTGAGGATTCGTGATGGAAGATCTACTTTGTAGCCCAGATGTCGCAGAAGCAAAAATTACGGCAATGAATAAGAGTTTTAGGGCGAGACTCTTCATATTAAGTTCTCGCAGGACTTGACACAATATCCTGATGCGAAATAATTGTGTCGGACGCATTATTTAAACATTTACATCCTGCGCTTTTATGTCACCTTTTCTGGCCAGTGTAACACCACACCATATATAAACAAAGGGTCCTGTGTCACTAATTTAAATAATACGGGGTACTTAATAATATTATAAACTGTAAAACTTAAATGGATTATTGTAACGATGGTTAACTTGTCAAAATTATAACAATTTATTTGTATCGATCGCGCAATACTAATTGATGTACACCTGCGTTCTGTAGTAGTTATTTATGAACGAACATACAAAGTAGATGCTTGACAATAACTTGTTTATAGTCTAACAAGTTTTATTACAATACGGCGTCTTTAATTTATGTCGTACAATGCATGATATAGACGATTTGAATTGTGCATCGACAAACAGTAGTTTCGGACATTAATGCCGAGATATTTAATTCGGCACAGAGAAGCAAAGATATCAAATGATATGTGGGGTAATGAATTGTGTCGGCTACCATGCACTATTATCAGGAATTTACCTGCCAACCTGACACGTCGTACAGTCCATAATATTTCTATTTATGGAGAAACTGCACGACCTGGCATTATCCATGCACTACGATAGATTATCAGGAATTCTTGGCATGCATCAAATGTTCGTTTTTTACTTTTTTGTGAGAATCAAATACTCGTTTAACGTTAAACAGAATTATTTGCCGTGGCAAAAGACTGGGTGCTTATAGCCCACAGCCAAGAAAGAGGATTTATTAAGGCAGTTTTATGAAAGTAATTAGAAATAAAGACTTATATAGTGATACAATTCGACGGTTATTTGGACGCTGTTTTGGATAGAATGAGTTGAACTCTAGACGATTTACCTTCGGGAAAGTATCCAGTCGAGTCAATATTTATATTGTGCAACTATGCATTACCAAATTTTGATAAACAAAAAGCGTAAAAAATTACACATTTCGAATGCAAAATCGAATTGGTTCCCGAATGGGCTGGAAATTAGTATTGATTATCGGAACTGTTGTTACGCAAGCAGAAACGTTTGTTTTATTGCATACTATAGATTTTACTGGTTTTTGGGGTATAATAAGAGAACTAAATTCTCATTTCAATATTAAACAAAAAGTATAAATAACTTTAACTTGATATTTCAGAAGAGTGATAGAGTCATAACATAATTGCGGGTACCATTTGCTAATGCTTAATAATTTTCAATTGAGCTTTGTGTGAAATCGTCAAGGCCTAGTAGAAAATAATAGGACAATGCGAGAATTTAAATTATTTGCATCGATCGCTATATAGTAGTGATTCTCTGTGTAGTATCGAACATATATTATTCTCGACGGTAGAATTCCAAGTTAACTTGGAGAAAATACTCACAAGAGTGTTATGATTATCCCTGGCATATTAAATTGGTTAACAATTAATCTCTCTTAAACGGTAGAATAAGCGGGGGTAATCTCAACACTCTCTGCCGTTGACATGAATTGTTGCCCTAGGACAGTTTATCCGTATTCAGAGATCTAAGGCGATAGCCAAGTCTGTGTTCAAGTTACTTCCTCAGTGATGGTAAGCGGAACGTATTTCACAGTGAGTAATAGTATGCACCGCATACACCGCATAGATTTCATCGTACCGTACATGTAGTCATACCCAATAACTAACTCATCACTCACTGGAATCATTAATTCAAACATACTAGTCGAGTAAGTACTAGAAATAATAGTTATTAAAACTTTGATTCCGAGGCGATGGGAAAACTCGTTCTCATTGAAACGAATAGAAATAGTAATAAAGATTTAAATAAAAAAATTCGACGTTAATGATCATTAATCGCATTCCTCCAAGCATCGTTTTTTCAGTCGTGTCGAGGTGTTTGAATGAAAATAATATTTGGGAGGTTGGATATGTTGTACCTCAGTTCGGGACCATCTCAGTCTAGAACCATCTCAGTCCCGAATTGAGACAGGTCCCGAACTGAGGTACAACAGTGTGTCGCAAACAATGAAAATCCATGTAACAAAGGTTTTTACCGATCACTTTTGAATGAAAAGCTACGCTCATGAAAACTTATATCAAATGCACACTACAACGCCTGAATTATAAGAAAATGGCGCTATTTTTTTTTTATTTTGTTATAAAACAGTGGAGAAAAATAAGTTTTGCATATGCAACCTCATAATTTTAAAAGTATTACTACTTGTTTATAGTACAGCTTTTTGAGTACGTATAGATATAGACTTTATGAGCGCAGCTTGCTTCATTCAAAAGTCTCAGATTAAAAAGTTCATATGATTTTACTGTTGAAAGTGATCGGCAAAAAAAACTTCGTCATATGAGGCTTCCCCTATTTTTGTGACACTACCGATATGCAACCCTTAATATTTCATTTGATCCTTCATGTCCAAATTAGAGTTTTTTTTTTGAATCACTACATTTTTAAACTTAATACTTTGAATGTTCGAAATTCTTACGTACAGCTAACCGAAATATTTTCCAAGTCCGAAAGGGATGCAATATTTTAGTGTCACAAAGTGAAACACTTCGAATTGACAACATTAACACAAACGATGTTCATGAACGAGTAAAATTTGCCGTTTACAACATGCTCACTCGTAATTACTAAATTTGGAACAGCTTGCTGATTGGTAATCTTTCAAATTTTCAGATGCAAACTCAAAAGACGGTTATAAAGATAACTCATGTATAGAAGAAAAAAACCAACTTGCTCAGTACACAAACTGCTGTTCATAGTCTAGGTTTGGATAAATCAATGTCAACAAGGGCAATATATGAGCATCGGCAAATTGAAGCTATAAATATATGTGAAATAATAATGTCTTTCTTCAAAGAAGACAAAATTGAAGAACCGGTCTACCGATGTCCCACTTTCCCAATAAATTTTTGGCACCACAAAAAAAATCGTACAAACGAGGTTTGACTGCAAAAGTTTTCATAAATGCGTATACGTCATTACACTCAAACTTTCAGTTAAAGTGTTATTGCTTTGAGCGGTATTTTTGCGTGTACTATTGTTAGAAATTATTAAGTTACTTTAATTATATTTCTTGTATATAATTTGCATTATCATATTTATAGTCCAAACTATTCCACAATGCTCAGTTCAAATTATGTTATAACTCTATCTTTTTTCTGAAATATGAAGTTGGGGTAAGATGTTATAGATTTTCTACATAAATAAGTTTAATCAATCCTTTTTATATTCAATTACTTCTAACATTATTCTTTCAGAGCAAAAGTTTCTTGGTTTGTGCCGCTGCATCTCCCATTAAAAATCGCTGGGGGTTTATTTTTGAATACGCTGTACAATAAAAAAATGGTAATATGCAAGAAACCTTTTTAAGACAAAAATTCCGGATTACAATTTTTGCTCTGCTTTGTTTGTCCATAGAACAATGTTGAAGTACACGTAATTGTTGCGCCGTCTAAAATTATATCTGCAGCTAAAAAAAAAGCATGCATAGGCGTTAAGTACCTATTTTTATCGACCAAATATCTGCGTTCACATAAACAATGAATCAAGACGCGATTGATACAGCTAATTGTTTCATTCGCCATCTGTTAGATAATAAGTATCTTATCATATGTAGTTATAATATCTGTCAAGTCGTATGCTTTAAGTACTGTATTATTAAATTTAATCACGTGTTTTAGCAGACTCTTTATTTAGTATTAAAAAAGTGTCCGGCTGATGCCAAGATCATGGTTTCAGCTTCAGTCGGATTCCAGTATCAGCTCACACACACAATGATCACAAGGCTTATTACGACATCGACAATTTGGGGGAGTACGACCCTAAATGTAGATACCAATGCAGACACAAACTCAGCCTAGATTTTCTTCTATCATAATCAGGAATTTACCTGCCAGGTCACACAACCTGCCGGGTCGTACAGGCTCGAATATTATCCTTTCATTGGACGCTCAGATGCCCACCTATAAATAGGAATAGTTTGGGCTGTACGACGTGTCTGGTTGTGCGACCTGGCAGGTAAATTCCTGATAATGCAATTTTTATTTAAAATCGTGTCGTGACTCCGTTCTACATCCTAAATATTACATCAATCCTGTTTGACGTCTAATATGAAACTTCTAACATTATTACTCGCTCTCACTGCAGTAATCTCTGCTTCCGCGACATTATCCCGGCTACAAAGTAGATCTAATACCGTACATCTTGAAGCGAGAGAGTATGTTAGACTATCTCTATTTGCAAACGCTAGTGACTGCGCCGGTACAACATACGTTCCGTGTCCAAATAGCAATGTATGTTGCCCTACAGCTGCGACATGTATACCTAACAGTCCACATTGCAACATTCCATGCACTACCAACGATATACGTTGTGGTACTGGTTGCTGCCTCCCTGGCCAAGTTTGCAACGCTCCTTACTGTGCTGTAGGCAGCGGAGGTGGAGGTGGAAGTGGTACTAGTACCAGTGGCGGTGGCGGTGGAAGCAGTGGCAGTGGAGGTGGAAGCAGTGGAAGTGGTAGCAGTAGTGATACTGTTAAAACACAGATGCGGTTATCCATCGAGCTTCTGACAATGACTGTTGTCGCTCTAATTTATATATCCGGTCATATATAATTTGGGTATGTTTCTTACTGTATGTATCTCAGGACTAATAGTAAGGTCCACATTATTAAATTATCATATAATAGTCTCTTTAGGCGGCATAATTTGGGCGTTTACGTTCTACATACGATAGGACACGTGGTGACTTATTCACAGTGAAGGAGGAAGACATAGTAAGGTTAAATAATTTATATGTAATAAAACTGGTCTTACCGCATAATTAAAAGATACAAATGCCAACTGATTGCATCATCTGGAAGGTTAAAAATCAAAGAATAGACGTACTAAATTATTAGTCAACCACCTAAACACTCATCCTTGCAAAGACCATAACTTGTGGGCGCTTTGCCCCTGTTTACAATTTTCTACAAACTCAAAAAGTAAGTATCCAACCGTCCAGCGGGCAAATTTGCCAGCTAAAATTATTTTGATCAGTTTTTGTGCAATTTGCTCGTGATTTGCCTAATCCAAAAGTGAAAGTGTAATACCGTGCCCTGACTTCTTCAAATGATAAATCTAATTTCTACGTCTCAAAAAAAAATATATACAGTTGATATTCTCACTCTTAACTAATATACCACGGAAAAGTATGTTCTGTGCAGTTTATTGTCTTCAAGTTCAACTTCAAAGTTGTTTCCTCTTGAAACCACAGAAGAATATGTTGATAACGACTGAACATGTACCACCGTTATTGTCTTGTCATTTCATAGACAATCGGAATCAGACATTACGGAGAATGAAGAAGAGAACACCAGATAGTGTTCATAATAGCAATCGTAACTGTTTTGTCCATTGTCAGGATCAAGGCGTATTCCTCCGCTTAGTGGTACGATTCCGCAGTATTCAAATCCAAGTAACAGAGTTTGTCAAGAAAATTGCGCAGCTAGAAATACACTTGTTCACCCGATTTGGGCGAAGTTCGTCCCAATACACAGTGAAAGTCGATATAACGGTTCGTTGATATAACGGATTTCGCTTAGTACGGATTTTTTTTCTTGGAACAAAAGTTTTACTAATTAAATATAGCGAATTTTACTATTAAATCGCTGTAGTGCGGTTCCGGATTTTTCTCGATGAACGGAGTTTAGTGATGTATTGTTCAATATAACGGAATTATAACGAAGTCCGCTATAGTTCATAGTAATAGGGGATCCGTACTAAAGTGGCCGAATCCGTTATAATTTGTAGTAATATTAATAGAACAAATTTATCCGTCAAGTTGTCAAATATTTTTCCTTCTTGTATATTAATAACACTTAACAATATTATGGGGGGAAAGGACAAGGGTTTCGTTAACAGCTTTACAGAAGAAATAGTCCTAAAAAACATAATGAAAAAACAAACAAACAAATGAGTCTTGATCAATTTCTTGTTTTTGATTATTGACGAATATACTTTTACATAATAAATATCAAGTAATAAATACAAACCGCTATATCGAACATTTTCTGAGTTTGCTATATCGGTTTTTCGGTAAAACGGATTGT
>CAJVPI010001662.1:0-10754 GCA_910592345.1 Paraglomus brasilianum
ATATTAGAATGTCTTCCAAGTAGTGATGATGATGAAGATAAAGAAGAGGAGGAAAGATCCATTATCACTTATGAAGATGATAAAAAGCGTTTGGTATATTCAAGCAGTATACTGAACAGTTAGATCATGCAACTGCAAATGATATTTCTTTTCTGAACAACTTAATGAAAAAGGCTGAAAAAGAACACATTGATAAATTAAAACAAAGCAACTGGTTTTATATTTTTAATAATAACATTGTACGTATATACTTGAATAACCCATTTTATTATTTTTATTTTTTTTTTTTTTGCATTATCATTATCATTATGATTTTTGTCATGTGACTACGAGATCATCCTTACCCCCCACCCCGCTTATATGGGTATGAGTGTATATCTATTTCGAGTTCTGCGCTTACTGCGCTGTTCTATACTCTAAACTAATAAATACATGAGGATTAAATAAAAAGAAACAAATTCGTTTCTTTTCTGGTGGAAATCTGTTGCATCAATTGGTCCTACATTTGCTGAGCCGCCGTGAAACGAGAATGCTGCGGCTTGGTGTAACTTATCGGAGGAATACGTCATGCTAATCGTAAGTACTAGTTTGGACAGAAAACAAAACAATAGAGAAAACGAAAGGAAGAACAAGAGAAAAAACGAGTTCAACAAGTGACTGCAGCAGTGCCCAAGCCTGTCACATTGGCTGCAAGCACAAGCAAACAAGAGATGTCCGATGTCCAGTTGCTTGATTCTGTTCAAGTGGAGACTGAGGTAGATATTACTAGCCTGTTTTGGATGCTCGGAAAGTTCCTTTGTGTTGTACAGTTTATGTGTGGACTTGTTTTACTTATTTTATACTTGCAATATGCAGAAGGAGGCTCAGGCCACTACACCTGGAACATCTGCCCCCCATGGTCCAATTACATTGTTCTGTCTTTTTTGCGGTGATGACATTGAAAATGCATTTCCAGTTTCTGCCAACAAGAATGTAACCATTGGAGAACTCAAGAAAACCATCAACCAGGAATGTTTGTTAATGTTAACACAAAAGATCTTGTAATGTGGAGAGTTAATATTCCCAAGGATAATGAGGAAAAGATTGAGCAACTTCGAAACAATGAGAAAACCATCGAAGAGTTAGGTGGCATCAAGATAAAATATATGACAGAGAGATGTTTGGTACTCCCGCTTCGGGATCCATCCATTGTCGAGTGTCACAGTAAGTAGTGTGATATTGAAATTATCAGATGATGATTATGGCTTTCACCACACCATCATAATAGCCTACTTGATACGCGGATGGAATATATATCTTTTCCAGAGACATTGATTAATTCTTCTTATTTTCTTAATGTGTTAGTTCTGTGAATTAAGCATTGTTTACTCATCATACTGTATGTGGTAGATGAATAAGAATAAGTGATTTAGAAACGATGGACAGAATCACTTGAAGCCCGACGAAAAAGGTGTGTAGCATTGCGATTTCAGCTGCCGTAAATGAATGAGCAGAATTTGAATACGCAGCCGTGTTGACAACCTATCTTTCCCAAGAAATGTCATCGTCTCTGGGCTCATCGGTCGCCATGCAAAGCAGAAAGACTGTTTCTGAATGTTCTGAAATCGATCAACTAATCGAATTCTTTAAGACTCTCGATAGGAGAGATCCTGCATAGATCTGGATAGATTCCTTATTCAGAGTTTACAGACATCGAGTCAATTGAAAGTTTTTCTAATCAAAGACAATCGTAGCGGTACTTCAGATGAGACTGATGATGCTACTTCTTCCAGACGATGAATTTATCCACGAGTTTACTCACTTCCGGCACATAAGTATAAGGATTCGGCCCAAGTCCAGCAGTTTAGAAGATATTCGAAAGGCGTGACAAAATGATATTGGGATTTACAATAATTGCTACCTGGTGGCCAAGATGCAGTTCTATCATACTTATTCTCTATGCGGATTCTGTTCTGGGTGTGGTGCGTTTGTGGTCATAAACGGTTATCGGATGCGTAGACTATCAAGAATAAAAGGCTTGACGAGTTTATTAGGCAATCGGACGGACGTTCAACGGTGAAATTTAATGAAGACCTACTTACACCAACAACATAGTATTGATTCTACTTGATATATCGGACGAAACAGATGATTTGTACTATGAAAAGGTAAAAGACTTGGTATGAATTTCGGTTATATGCACTGATTAGTTTATGTGACTTAATACTTAAAACAAACACCCTTCACTAGTTATGTGACGACTATCAAGATGCAGATGCTTGGCTTACAATTGGGTTTACGTATCACCCGCAATGGCAGAAATAAGCCTAGTATACTCGCGCATAAAGGAGAACTCTGTCTGGCATGTACGGGGCGTCTCCCACTCAGTATAAACGCGTTCTGCTTGGGGTGTCGGGCGCCAAGACCTCTTGATTGGACAACCGGGAACAAGTCATTAGATGATTTTATCATGAGATCGTGGAATAACGATGCGTCTAATCGAAAGCTATATCCAATGGATAGAATACACTCAATTGATAAATGTGGAGGAGGCATCGTCGTCAAAGCAAGGATGCACGCAGGTGGCAGATTGGTTACAACCGATAGCAAAACTTGATGGGCCGGTCAAAGCAGCGTTAAAAAAGATCGTTAATTGACAAGATGCAGTCGTTTGATTTTTACCAGGTAAAATTAATCTCAACGCTGAATATAATGTTGTGCATTGAAAACTCGTGATTTTAATGTTATACTGTTTTGTTTTCTTTTCAGAAATCTTGACGTCAAATAATCTCTGGATCATTGGCATCGCTCAGGAGCCGTCTACAGGAGACTACTATTTAGTATTCTACAACGATATACGACGATTTAGATAGATTTATGCGAATTGGATATGTCGGAATATATAAGAAGATTTTAGCGAAATTGAAGAGATTGGTTCTGACGGTTATGGACCGCCAAGTATAAGCCTGTTGATCGGCGTGTTCTTAAAATTTTAAGAATTTCAATCAGACGACAGAGCTACTTGTTTCCGTAAGAACGATCATATCGGTCGGAATTGTTTGTAGTGGTTACGCAGACTGATTTATACTTAATTTAATAGTTTAGGAACCATGCTAAATGTTCGTGGGGTGTATTTCTTCAAGTATATGAAATCACTCAACATCCAGAAACAGATGAGTACATGCTTGTAACGGAATATGCGAGCGACGGCAATCTTTTGTCTTACTTGGATCGAAATATTAACAAACTAACGTGGAGAATGAAGCTGGAACATTTGAGGGATATTGCGTATCGTCTGCATGTCGTCCATATGATGGATTTAATACATTGTGATCTGCATGGTGGAAATATTGTCTTGAATTATAAGAAAGATAACGAGCATTCGATTAAGCTGTTTATATGTGATCTCGGACTCTCCAAGTCGGTGGATTCATCCGTGTCAAATTCAGCTATACAAGAGTTTAACCCCATATCGCACCAGAAGTCTTTCAGACTCGCAAGTTTAGTCAGAAATCGGATATTTATGCTTTCGGCATCCTTGCGCATCAGATTGCCAGTGGTGACCCACCTTTCAGAGATAGACCGTTTGATGGGAATTTGGCGAGGGATAACCAATTCGACGCCAGCACTTTACAAGGATCTCGCTGAAAAATGCTGTGATGCTGACGCTAACAAGCGACTCACTGCGCGGGAGGGAACCGGGAGATAATATTATATACCATAGTAACAATGAACCTTTGTTGCGTACTGAGGAGAGTGTATTTCTCTGACTCAAGTACCCCGGGTACTAATTTGGGGGGGTATTTTGATGTAAGGGGGGTACTTTGATGTAGTGCATTTATCTGATTGGTAGTGTATATATATACACGAAATCAGTTGGCAACATTCTCGTCAGCAAAACACCATGACAACAAACACTGTTCGCAGAGCACGATTAAGCAATAAAGTTCGTCGTTCATGGTGTGTTCGGGAGAATTAATGGTTGTACATTATTTAGAGCGCGGTCATAGTATATAGAGCACTAGTAATATTGATGGAGACGTTTATGAGGATGATATATTATATGAGAATATATGGTAGATGGCTATTAATATTGACAAATAAAATTAGGGGGGTACTTTGCATGAAATTATTTGTTTATAATACCCGGGTATTTTACTTGATTATATTTATTTCTTCGAGAATAGTACCCGGGTCTTTTACAAAATCAGGCCTCAAAACTGCTGAGGGGTATTTTGCTTGCGGGGTACTTTAGTCAGAGAAATACGGTATTAGTAAGTTATTGCCTATGGAAATTTTCTCCAACTCGAATACGAATGTTTATGATTCAGCTATGTAAAACTTGTTAGTAACAAGTTGAATTTCTCTGACTATGCCTTTACGATTCATACAAGGTTGTCATTTATAATTTATGCAGCATTAATATCGCTAACAATATTTACTGCACAAAAATAAATCACAATATTTGTTGATTAGTTCATGTCAGATATTTAATGCCTAAGTTAACTGATACTGTACAAAGTATGGCCTGATGTGTTCATTTTTTCTCTTTCATACCAAGTTACTTCTATAATGTGAAGCAGAGGCCACGAAAAGGCACAGCTACCAATTAGATTTTTTTTTTACTTTCAAGAGCTGGAATCAGATCCATCATATTCAACTTGCTCTATCTCTTCATCCTCTTCATCTTTTATCTCTTCAAATACTTTTGTACGGTGAGTCTAACGCGTAGCACACAGTATAACCGATCCTAAATTTAGGCATTGCGCTAAAGTCTGACACGTACAAGCGAAATGCACAGAGAATGATCGACCATATACAGTACCAACACGCGCATAAAACGTCGCGTAAATAACAAACTTAGGGGGTTTTTTATGGTAATCACAGTAACCAGAATTGTATTATAACGTAAAATAGTCAGGATATAATTGAGTAGTGTTAAATCGAGCAGTAGTAAATGTGAATTGTACAATGGATTTCTATGCTATATCATAATTCGAACTTAAAGTAGAAAGTTTAAAGACCAGCTATTTCATAACACGGCCCTAGTTTACGGTATGTCAAGTAAATCGAAAAATCGGCTGTTTGCCCACTGACGTTATACAGTGGCCTATCAAAAGTCACGGGGCACCCCCAAAATTTACTAGTAAAACAGATGGAATGTCTTTCTTTTCAAAAATCTCTCCGGCACATGTGTACTATACGAAAGATAATATTTTTTTTGTATGGTTCGGAAGCTAATTGATTGTGCTTTTCCAAAAAATTAACAAAAAAATTTATATATATTATCGTTATAAAGTGGTAGCAAGTAGTAGCGATGAAAATCTATAATTATATATGTATAGTAATAGCACGTATACGCACTCTTCGTCAAGCTACTGATTTATAACGATAATATATAACTTTTTTTTTTTGGAAAAGCACAATCAATTAGCTTCCGAACCATACAAAAAAAATATTATCTTTCGTATAGTACACATGTGTCGGAGAGATTTTTGAAAAGAAAGACATTCCATCTGTTTTACTAGTAAATTTTGGGGGTGCCCCGTGACTTTTGATAGATCGATCTCACATGCGCGCGTCATTAAAATTTCCCATGAAAATTGCAGGTGGCTGTGCACTTCTCTTTCAACATGACTAGTACTAGGGGAAAACAAGACAGAAAACGAAAGGAAGAACAAGAGAGAAAACGAAAGGAAGAACAAGAGAGAAAACGAAAGGAAGACCAAGACAGAAAACGAAAGGAAGAACAAGAGAAAAAACGAAAGGAAGAACAAGAGAAAAAACGAGTTCAACAAGCGACTGCCAAGCCGGCTGCAAGCACAAGCAAACACGATGTCCAGTTGCTTGATTCTGTTCAAATGGAGACTGAGGTAGATATTACTAGCCTGTTTTGGATGCTTGGAAGTTCCTTTGTGTTGTACAGTTTATGTGTAGACTTGTTTGCTTGCTGGTTACTTATTTTATACTTGCATATGCTCAGGCCACTACACCTGCTCCCTATGGTCCAATTACATTGTTCTGTCTTTTTTGCGGTGATGGCATTGAAAATGCATTTCCAGTTTCTGCCGACAAGAATGAAACCATCGGACAACTCAAGAAAACCATCAAGATGGAGCAGCCAGGAATGTTTGTTAATGTTGACACAAAAGATCTTGTAATGTGGAGAGTTAATATTCCCGAGGATAATGAGGAAAAGATTGAGCAACTTCGAAACAATAAGAAAACCATTGAAGAGTTAGGTGGCATCAAGATAAAATATATGACAAAGCGGGTTGGAGAGATGTTTGGTACTCCTGCTTCAGGATCCATCCACATCATTGTCGAGTGTCACAGTAAGTAGTGTGATATTGTTATTGATTAATTCTTAGCCACTTGTTTGTGACATCAACTAATTAATTCACATGCCATCTGCCTTACATATCCAGGTGTTATTAGACCAGGTAACAACTTCATGACGCATGGAGTAGAGCATGGCAAATTTAAAATTATCAGATGATGATTATGGCTAGCCAGTGCTTTTTTCTTTTCTTTTCCACACTATCTGATGTCTTTTTCCATTTCTTGTTTTAAATTTTTAGAGGATTCTTTCCAAGTTGGAGTCAAACGTATGAGAGAAGAAAGACTATGCATCAAAGAGAAGTGGAGAAAAAGACCTGCAATGGAAATTTCTGTCACGAAGTCTTTTCAAGATCAGAAAGGTAATGATCATTTTGCTACCTATCTGCTTGTGTCATTTATTTCACTCACATATACAATGATTATAATTATAGAGGTTGCGCGATTTAATTATGGTGTACAGTCCTATGAGACTATTCTTCAAAGCAATCTCTTTTTTGTTGCACATATGAAATTGTTCATAGATCCACCAAGCCAATGCCTTTTCCTTTGTCGACCAAAACGTCATGGAAAAACACTCCTGTGCTCTCTGGCACAATGTTTCTATGACACAAGGAATGCACTTTATTTTGACAAAATGTTCCCTGGCATCAATTCTGATCTTTTCACCCCATGCCCTTGTTCTTTCATGGTGCTTTCACTGAGTTTTGCTGCACTTCAACCAAATGACATTTCCTTGTGTGACTGTGGCTCTGAGTTTGAGCAGAATTTTCAAAACCAACTGCGAGATGCTTTGATTAATTTCTGTGAATGTTATGAACTGGATTTTCCTGTTTCAGTGTCCAAAGATGTCATTACACTGTTTATGGAATTGGTGAGATTACTGGAGGTACTGAACAGCCCGGTAAGTAACATGAACTTAATTGGATATTAATTATAATATGTAAAGAATGCAATCTAACAATCATGAAACAGATTATGATCATAGTTGATGAGTATGATTCTTCAGTCAACTCTGCTTTGCTGTTTCCAGAAGCAGAGCCATATCGAAAATATCTTCAACAACGAGGTTCTGTGTACTTCCGCTTTTTCACAGTACTCAAACGAGCCCTTGCAGTTCCTGGAAATCGTGCGCTGATTGTTGGGGTTGCTCCTCTAGCCATTGCTGACTTCACTAGTGGATTTAATGTTGCCTTTGATATAACGTGGGATTCACAATACCAGGATGTGTGTGGTATCTTGGTTGATGATATCCAGCCTGTTCTCCAGAGTATTGGACACAAGTATAACTGGGATGTGATAAAGACAAAAGAAGTCTCTGATATGTTGATTGATTACTATGATGGCTACCGTTTTGGTGGTGATTCAAGTGTTTTCAATGGTGGACAAATAGTCAATTGTTTGCAGCATCTCCTCAAGAAAGGCACATTCCCAAAAAGCCTGGTTGATATCAACACTAATCTCTCAGAGAGTGTGCTGCAATTTCTGTCAAAGGGTCAGAATGATAAATTTCGTCTGCTTCTTCTACAACTCCTCACAAAGCCAGTCCCATTTAAGCTGTCCGAAGCCTTTGTCATTAATGAGGTAAGGAAGGAATTGAATGATGGAAAGCCTAATACACTCCTCTCTTTGATGGTATACTATGGAGCACTGACAGTAGTTGGGGTTGATGAGGTAAGTAAGATATATGTTATGTGTACAGTGGTCATAATCATTGTCATAATAATAATGTAACCTTGGTGTTTCTGCAGCAAATATATGCCAAAATCCCCAATCGAGTGGCTCGTGAAGTGTTTGTTCAGCAATTGTTGCAAAACCTGCAGAAACTTAATTTAGGAGAACAAGCACAAGTTTCTGCTGCAGTGAGTTCATTTCTCAATGAGCTTGATGTGGCTCCTCTTGTCAAGCTGCTTTTGGATAGCTCACTGCTTCCCAAAGAGGATCATGGTGATGTTGTTCATTCTGTGGAGTCAACACTTAAAACTCGCTTTCAAGCTCTTATCCTGGCTGGCCTTGCTGAAGATGAGAGACATCGACTGATAAATGAATTCTGCTTTGACAAATCTGATGTCTTTCTTGGCCAAGCAGACACTGTCATGATTCCTCCCCATGCTTCAAGTCTAGACCCTGTGCTATTGATTGAATTCAAGAACTCCCGCATCAGTGATTTGGAGGATATGCCACCACAATGGCAAAAACAAGTTGAAAAGTCTCGAGAGTTTCTCAATTACAGTGAAAGTAAGCTTAAAGAGCTGCGATTGAGGTTCTCTGGGTACAACCATTTTAGAACTATTGAAGAACAGTGGAATAATGCATACAATGAACTGCTAAAAAATGCAAAAAAGCTCAAAAATAATTTTTCTGGTAAACCGATTATTGGATTTGTGATATACCGAATTGGCCTTCACCGAATATTGTTTGAACGCTATGATAATCTAGATGCATAAACTGTTTGATTGAGGTCCATCTTAAAATCTATTCATATAACTCCTATTTATATTAGGAAAGGAATATTTGGTTTTCTGTTAAAGAAACAATGATATTTCTGGTTGTATATACCAAGATTGGTTAGCATGTGCTATTACCTGAAAGAAAAATAAAATTAGCAGTTGAATCAAAAATGATTTTAAAATATTCACCAGAACAAATAATAATAAGTGCTCAAAAAATAATAAGGAGCAACAAGACAAAGGAAGAGGAAAAAAGGTTGAAAAAATCCAATTGACTATTACTATGTTCTAACATGCACTATTGTTTGTGAAGCAATTGATGATTTTTATCAGCTTAATTGTCATCATATTATTAGCTCAAAGGCTCTTTTATCATTAAAAACCTTGAAGTGAAATTAGAAAGGATAAAATGTATTATTTGTCACAACAAACACCATTTTACAGATACTGATCATCAAGACATTTATAATACTGGAAACAATACAGATGCAAAAATATTTGATGAGCATGATAACCTTAAAAAACAAAAAAGAACAGGACAGAACAAGAAAGTATGACTCTGAATTTACCTTGAGTTTAATTTGGAAATCGTTAACAGTATCAAATATAAATAAATTGTTTCAAAAAGTCAAAACTGCATATTAATATTGTTGTACAGTGCCGTCTCAAAAGTCACGGACCACCCCTTCGATTTTTAATTAATTATGAATAAATCCACAACCATGCGTCCTATAGTCATGGAATTTATGCCATTGTTAGCGCACATTATATATAACATTTCTGCAAAATTTTATTGTAGGTTAAATAGTAGAATGTTAAACTTACTTAGAGCATGTTTGCATGCTACCAAAAATTGGTAAATAGAATTTTGCGATATCAACGTTTAAAATTGTCCCAAAAAAACAATTTACTTAATAATATCTTATAATCTTACATTCATTATAAAGAGCGTAAACAGCGCTACAAAATACAAAAAAGTTTTTGCGAATAGCTTAATTACTGAGTTATTAAATTTTAATACAATATAAAAATTTTTTGATTCAACACATAATTGAATGTAAAAAGCAATTATAATATTTATCAATACTTAGTTGCATAGCCTTTAGCCTTTATAACTGCTTTTACTCTGTTATCCATACTTAAAATAAGGTTTTGATATATACTAGTTGGGATGTTCTCCCACTCTTCTTGAAGAAATACAGCCAACTCACTCTCATTTCTTGGTGGTGGCTCCCGCTTTCTAATAGAGCGTTCTAATTCATCCCACAGGTGTTCAATTGGATTAAGGTCTGAACTCTGTCCTGGCCATTTCATCACATTAATCTCTGAATTTTCAAAGAATGTCATTGTCATTTTGCTTTTATGAATTGGAGCATTGTCCTGTTGAAATTGATAATCATCGATTTCTTCTCCAAAGCTCTCCATAAATGGCACCAAATGTTCTTCCAAGACTTCTTCTATGTATCATTGACTGTTGACTGTTCCTTCAAGTCTTATCAATGGTCCTAAGCAGTCCCAAGTAAAACAACCCCATACCATTACCCCACCACCACCATGCTTAACAGTTGGAACTATACAATCAATATCATATTTTTCTTTCTGCAGTCTCCAAACCCGAATTCTACCATCATTTTGGAACAAAGTAAAACGAGATTCATCACTCCATACCACCTTTTTCCAATCCTCAATTGTCCATTCCTTGTGTTCTCGGTACCACCGTAATCGATCTTGTTTGTTCTTTGGTGATATGAACGGTTTTCTGGCAGCAACCCGACTATTGTATCCTGCGTCATACAATGCTTTTTTAACTGTTGAAAGACTGACAACAGTTCCAGATGATTGCACAAAGTTTTGATGAGCTTGTCTTGTAGTCTGTCGGCGATTGGATCGAACAATCATTTCAAGGTGATGTCGTAACGACGAAATTTAGTGACGTATTCCTCCTAGATTTCTGCGCAGCTCCGATGGTAACGCAAGGATTTCGAT
>CAJVPI010001663.1:0-10745 GCA_910592345.1 Paraglomus brasilianum
TTATTATTATTATTATTATTATTATTATTATTATTATTATTATTATTATTATTATTATTATTATTATTATTATTATATTTTGACCAGTAAAATTCAATCGTTTAGGGTTAGCTTCCCGATTCCAATTTCTTAGTTTGCCCAGGACGCAAGTAAATCTTGTTATTACATATAAGACATACTTCATGAAAATTGTAAAAATGGACTCTGGACAGTATTAAAGACTGATATTAATATGCGTTCTTTAACCTACTAAAGGTGTACAGGCCTTTGCACATGTATCACATGACGTTATTGACCAAAACGCTGTCGTCGTAATTGATACACTACGCTAGTCTTTCATGTCTGACTAGTCACATACGGTATAACAGGAATTAATAATACCCAATATTTTTGGGGCCGATCTGGTAATAATCGCCGTGTGTTACTTGAACCAACAATTTTTCGATAGACAAGAACTGGTGTAGAAGTACACAGTCCTTTATAGTGGAGACTAATTAAAATCACGATATATTAGATAAAGGTTCAAACCCATCTATAATGAATGCTATCCGATATAGTCTATTTACTAATAAATTTTCAAAAACTCTCGATATAGTGTATTTTTGAGAATTTTTTACTAGTAGATTTTTTTGATACATTATAAAGAGAGTCACTGTGTATTCGGACAGTAAAAATTACAGTCGTATGTGCCACATAACCAGCAAGTTTTTTAAACTACTATTGGTGCCGTGTAATGTATGTCTGTATGCGTGTATATTTCGGAATAAAATACGCTTAATCTTTCCGAATCCTGCGATTGGTCAAATAGCCCCCTTATATTCACGCGATATGTACAAATTATTTTTCAAATATATTAAACCCACCGCAATCATATTAATATGCACAATTATAAATTTAGTTTAATGACGTTGTTTGTTAAAATTAACATCATAGTTCCCAACTGTATCTTTTGGGGTGTTGGCAGTCGCACAATTGTTCTCTTTATGTATACAGTAGTATGTTTCTATGGATTAGTCGTTCTTGATACCTCATCATGCGTTGTCAAATTTTATCCGACTAAAATAAAAGTAACCCAAATACACGAATGCTTGCCTTTATCTTTCAATAAAAAGTAAGTACACTATCAGATAACATCTGAATTATTGAGCATATAATAACTACATAGTTTGCGATTTTGGGTTAGTTCTATTTTAATCGCTGTGCTACATAACACGGAAGAGAAAACTGGCTTTATTACCGAACAGCACATATATTGTTCGTTATCGGTTGTTTTTATTGGCGTCACGTGGCTATAGTTATGGCTCAGAGTCAAAGTGAAGAGAGGAGAGGAGAAATGCAGATAGCATCGGCAATTGTTGGGTCAACACTTTCTTCGGCTAAGTCCACAAATAATAAATATTTCAACTTTACTATCAGCGCAGCTACTGCATGTCCTGTACGAAAAATACAATATTAGTCTCTTGCAACACAATAAAAACAACACAGGTATGCAAACAGCGTCATTAGAAAGCAATCTTTTATTTGGAGATTCGAACAATAATAAATCGTAAAGTTTAAGAACTTGAAAATTAGTAAAATATATAAATATAAAGATTATCGGCTATTACTATATATTGTTTAGTCTTTTCTCAGGCAAATTTTAACTATGATTACCAGGATATTTTCTTATTTATCGAAAAAGTATGCCAGAAAATTAAGTTGAGATGATTCCAATTTTTAACATAAATCGAACATGACAGGGACAATTCTCTACTATAAATTTAATACATGGAAAGAAAACATATAACGTTGTATGTACTATATTTGATGTTGTTCAACGTGCAAACGTAAAGAAGAAAAGCTTCTAACGTAAAAGCTATCTTGTTATCCATGCCAAGAAACCAGATTACATTGCTTGAAAAAATGTACAGATAAATAATTCTTAAACGCAAGAGCGTTTTTTTTTAAATGTGAGAACTAACAATCATAGCAAAATCATTGCCAAATGTTAAAAAATACGTCTTCATCGTTCAGCCGCATTAAATGGATGACTTTATGCGCATAAATCTTATTCCAATAAGAAGCTACTTCTTTTGTGTTCCAAGAGTCGTTCTCTTCTTTTAAGTGTTATGTCGGAGGCGGAAAATCGTGTTGATTATTTAAAAAAAGAACGGACGCTGTCCAATGTTCGTACTCTGTCTCCGTCACACAAATACATCGTAAAAGGCGTTCGTGAGATTTTCCATTTTGGTCAATTTCGTCGACAGATAAATCAATTAAGGTGATATTATAAACAATATAAACTGTCGAGCGGAGGCGAATCAATTCCTGCTTGCCCGAAGGGCAGCAGCATCGTGGAAAGATTTTTGAGGTGGTGGGGCGTCTGGTGATGATCTGGCCGAGATGTTGTGTCCGGCGGCGCCTTCTTGAAATGTGCGAGCGCGTCGTATGGGGGTGGAGGTTCTTATGTGGTGACATGCTTCTTATGAAGTTTTTTTTGTTGTGAGGTTGATTTTTATTTTGTGTGAGAGAAGAGCGAGGAGAGCGAGGAGAGCGAGGAGAGAGAGGAGAGAGAGGAGAGAGAGGAGAGAGATATTTGAAATGTAATGAGAGAATGAGAGTGTCAGACCGAACGTTGGAAATGTGATGAGTGAAAATGTGTTTATTTTATAAGTTTGTGAGTGGTGTAACACAGTTTTCGGATTTACAAGATGTTGGCATAATATTTTAATTTTTCTCTTGAGTTATTAATCTAGCAAATTGCACAAGCCCACAATTAATAACAGAATGCTAATAAAAAAAAAGTAATATTATAGGCGTTGAAAATTGTTTCGTTAATATATTTTTGAGGAAAATAACATATCAGTTATAGCCTAAACGTGATGATCATGTTATAGACTTTCAACATATGATCGCTATTGAAAACGTCTAGCGAGCAAATTCTTACAATCTATATAATAGCGACTGTAAAGATTTTTAACCATCAATGAAAAATGTTTAATAAACATATTCCTTTCTTGGTTGCTATGTGACACTATACGACAATTGCCCGAATATTTACAATAAAAGGTGCATTTTGATAAAATAAAATATCGATGCCCAATTTTGCAGTAGAACATAGGCTTTTCTCGAATTATACATTTAATCAATTTCACATACAGTCGGTGCCGACAAAATTCGAAACATCTCATCTCACTACTGCTTGACTTATTTGGCTTTTATTTGAGTGTGGAACAGAAGCACCACTCCCTAGCGGGAAGCGGAGTTAATACCTGACAGTTGCCAAGTCCAATAATTTAGTATAGCTTTCAATCAGCTAACGTTAACTTTTCGTATTTTTAATATCCGACAGCAGAGGATTTGTAAAAAAGATTTGCTTTTTTCTGATATCTTTGCTTATGTTTTCTGATATCTTCGACTTTATAATTGTCGTGAGTTTTTCCCTACTTTTATGATAGTAATAGTTGAATACAAAGAGGGGTTGTGTCTGCGTTACGTGTGTAACAAATAGAGAACGTCTGATGAACAAGATTTCGGGGGGCGGGCGCAGGAAATCCAGCAACGAGTGTGTACAATGAATATGCTTTCCGTGAAACGAACCTATTATTCATCATTTGTTTAGACCCATACAGATTAATATTCATTTCTTCAATCGACCATGCAGCATGCCAAAATAAAACGTTTATCGGGTAAAATCCGTCATATCATTTTTAGACTTTGAACCCATGTTACTTTCCCAAAATACATCACAAGTATCAAATTTGGATGTTCTGTGAACCAACCAAAATATCTCCGTTTATCTCACTATCGAAATAGAGAAACTTGGCAGGTTTATATGATTCGGCTTCAGAATTGACAAGAGTCAATACATCTCGCTTGCTAGAGAAGAGTGAACTGCTTTAATTTTGCATAGCCCAAAATACAATATACCGGTAAATATTTATGATGTCATATCTAGCAACAATCGGTATCCATACGAACTATATTTTTCTTGATTAGAACGAATGAAAAGGTGTGCTACCGACCAAAGGCCAGACAGGCAAAGTTTTTGTTCTATTACAGGTTACGTTGGTGCATGGTACGTGTAACACAGAACTCGTAATTAATCTTAACGTCAAATATTAATATTCCACATTCCGGCATGCACACTTTATTTCAACGTTCCACACAGACATTCCATCCCCGCGTTCCTCATGGTCATACATGTGGATTTAACCAATCAAAGAAAATAGATAAACAAACAACGAAACTTGCTTATTATTATGTCCACATTATATGAGAGACTTCTGATTTAATCTATCGACAATACGTAAGTGTAATACAACTTATTACTGTTATTAGCAAACTTGCGTGTAATTAAAAAACTTTAGGTACCATCCGAACAAGATAAGAAGGCGGGTATTCGTAAACTTTAAATTGAGAATTTTAGGTTTAAATCAACCCGAATACCAAATCGTCTGAGCGAGATAAGATGTGTGTGCGTTGACGAATTACAAAGTGGGCGTTTGTATACACCATGACCTTAGGTTTAAATCAACCCGATACCAAATCATCTGAGCGATGTGTGTCCCACAAATTATAAGGCGTGGGTATTCGTAATATACCATAAACTTTATCTTTACTAAAATTTCTGCCAATGCTTTGTGAATCGTAACAGTAAAGCTGACGTATTAAACTATTATTACAGATGTACATTTATCAGCAAATTGCATACGGTTTTCATGAAGATGCATGGCTATATTTACAGCTCGATGTAAGTTTTACTGCTATAATTATGAATTATAACAATAACAAGTTCCCTTGTTCTCATACTAATAGTAGACAGCCCTCGTGGAATCTATGTTTACATCAATTAAGGGGCGTGCTGTGACAATAGTGTTCGCAAGATATCACTGTTATTACTAATCAATTGCTTTACTCGGCTTAATTAATTATGAAATTAATAAATATCAGTGGTGTGTGTGAATTGTCAAACTTTCTCCAAACCTTAAAAAATTTTCTTTGTGCGTGTGATTGTCAATTTTCCTAATGTAGTATCGAACTACTTTGATAAGTAAATATGATCACAAAGATAACAATAACGTTCATTGACTGCATTTAAAAAAATGCCGGGTCGGAAAATTTTACAAAACAATTATTCCGCTTTGTCCATTTCATAAAAATATG
Organism: Paraglomus brasilianum; assembly: GCA_910592345.1. Taxonomy (NCBI): domain Eukaryota; kingdom Fungi; phylum Glomeromycota; class Glomeromycetes; order Paraglomerales; family Paraglomeraceae; genus Paraglomus; species Paraglomus brasilianum. Next base: position 5,146 of record CAJVPI010001663.1, read on the forward strand.
ACCAACCAAATTACAAGTCTAATAATAATAATAATAACTCAAATTTGCCTTTAACGATTTGTACAATTTACATGTCTTGAGAATTTGGGAAACGTGTAAAATAAATTAATATAACAGTTTACGAGATAATGGAGAGTCGTATTGGTATGTTTATTTAGGGCTGCAATAACAATAAAGGCACATATTATCTGTTAGACTTTCATTGACTCCTAGATTGGAAATCACGTCCTACCGTCTGCGCCTATAAAATTTTATCGAAACCTGTTTGTGTTCATATATTAATATGGAACAACCTAAATTATCTTTCTGAGATTCTTTGTCTGTTTACACTCGTTTTGTTGTAGCCTAAAAGTCGAAGAGCAATTGACTTGAAACATCATATGACCCCCTTGTCCGACTGTAAAGCTGTAATGTTCAATACCTTATATATCATATTGTTTATATTTATTTTTTCTTGAAATTAATTGAGGAGTCATGAGCATAGAAGTAATTATAATTTTCTCCAGTATTATCGATTTGTCATTCTATTATTTTAATATCGTTTTCATACACTAATTCCAATGCTTACTTCCACATCTTTACTTTATGATGGCATCTACTATGTATCTTTTCCTTGATCTACAGATTGCCTCATTGTCTCTTCAGGTAACACTTTTATAAGAATCATATTGCTCCATGGCCAGTGGCAGTGCAAACTTGCGTATTACGTAATTGAACCTACAATACGAAAAATTGTTACACATTACGCGTAATGACAGACGTTGATTTCACTTACAGATACCAAACGACAAGCCTACACTCTATTTGCTTCTTTTGTTCTCCTCCAGTTAAACTGATAATTTCATCTCTAATACCTTTTCAACTAATTCTTGTGATTGTGGATGACGTGGCCTACTGTTTATAATTCGATGTTACGATCATAATTGGGACACAGACTCTTGCTCATTATCGAATTGCAGGATTGTGGTGTTACGGCAAGCTGAACGAAGATACGATAAGAAACCTGCAACATGCTTTGTTTTTTTTTGTAGTAAGCGGACAAGCCCACGAGTTTTGCATGGCGCAATTCCCCATCCGCTCTTGTACGCATATCTATAGGTTAATTTATTATAAAATAGCCTTTATTTAATTGTTCGATAAGAAATAATATTAACAAGCCCTTATAAATTATTACTTAAAGACGAGTCGCGCATATGTTACGTGTATTAACGGATTTCTGCACTAAAAACACGAGATCCAGCAACCTTGAGAAAATTACGTTAATTGAGGATCATGTACGCATTGACGCAAGTTTAATTTGTGACCTTATATATATAGCCCGCATGTTGCAATTTTTGACGCAATAATTTGACAAATTTTATGTAATTCATTCTTAAGACAAAATAATGTTAAAGACTTTTCTGTGTAGTCTTATTTATTCTAAAGCAGAGAAATGCTGGCGTAATTGGCTATCGTTTGTGAGTTCTTATTTAATTTAATTTTCTCAAGATTAAGGCTTTCGCTTGAATAATTAGTGATTGCAGGTCGTGTGCAGTGAGCTGTGAAAAGATTATTGAAATTTTGCTTTGTTTATTTGATCACTTTTCTTTGTTACATGCATCATTCAGTTTCACCAGCAAAGACGAAAAGCAAAGTAAACATGTTGTGTCTGAGTTGGGGACCTGTCTCAATTCACTCAGTCCAGAACTCAGTTGTCTTCCAGAATCCCCAACTGAGGTACAACAAACACAAAAACAACTTGCAAATGCTTACTAATAACTTTGTCCCATTATCTCAGCTATTGAAAGGGTTTTAACTGGTTTATTTTTTCTTAAATTACGAAAGCAACTTACCCTGTTTCTCATAGCTTGACCACAATCATTACAGTGTGGCAAGGTGCCATTATCAAGATCTTCTTTACATTCAACACAAATATAGGCAATATCATTATAGCCACTAGTTTTGGTATTGTAGGCTACCATTTCATGTGTGGCAATTGAGTTTTTATTACTCTCAAAAGAACAGAAACTACAGTGCCAACTGTCTCCTTTTCTCAACTGACTGATCTGATATTCTAATTTCATGTTACTTGCTCTTTTGTAAGATATAAGCATTAAACTTCTCCTTAACTATTTCCTTAGTTTGGTTCACTTTACTTTTTATCTTACTACCCAACAGTTTAAACTTATTAGTTTTTTTTGGTAAAACTGGTAATTTTTGAAGTTGTTTACATGCCACATAGTTCTGTCATGCCACGAAATTTTCTAGTAATTTTATTGTTGCAGAAGCTTTGTCCAAATCATCTTCTTTTGCTTTGATAGTCTCTGTAAACAAACTAACTTTGGGTTCCCATCTTTCTAATCTACTTACTTCTAAGGCTTTTTCAGCTTCTTCTCGCTCCATTTCCACTTCATCTTCCAATTCTTCTACTCTTACTTCTAATTCCTCTTGTTTTTCTTTTAATTCATGATTAGTTTTCTCTAACTCAGCATTTTCTTTTTCTAAAATAGCATTCTTTTCTTCAAGTTTTTTATTTTGTTCAGAGACATAACTGAGAGAATTACAACTAAGTAATGTTCACTCTGTAAAACCTTTAATAATGTTTTCAAAAGTGAATTCATTGCCAAAATTAATTTGCTCAACTCCACTTTCTTTTTGAATTTTTACCCACTCTAACTCATCTCAAGCTCAAAAATGTTTTTGTAAGGTCATTAAAGTGCCAGCAATTTCTGGACTTTCATTTTCCATAACATTATGAACAGCATTATAAATTTTTAGTTTGAAGTTTTCTTCTTTATCAACTAGTTGCTTCTTTAATACTTCGTTTTCTTCTAATAGGGTTTTATTTCTCTGCTCGAGTTCGTTTATGATGTTTACCATTACTTTTTTTTGTTTTTATTTATTATTTAATATACTCATAGTATATAATTATTTTAATATTTCTTCTTATTATTAAAAGTGGGAAGGTAACAATATTTATTGAAAAATTAGACAAAGAACTTAATGAACGGCGAGGAAATTAATGAACATTAAATGATTGAGAGGATTTGGTTTAAATCTTTATCTGTTGCTGGTATAAATTGGTTGTGGACAAGTAAGGTCTTTAAATTCATCTCTAACAAATAGGCGAATGTTATGATAAAGATATTCTTGTCGTTTATAATCCAAAGGAGGCGGAGTTAGTACTAGAATGGAAAAAGATTTAATTTCTTTGGTAATTTCAGAAACACTTGCTTTTCTAGTTTTTAACAAATTAAATTCAGTATAAGTACCATTAGCGACTAGCTGAGCTTTGACAACACCAGGTTTGGCTGCTTTGAATACAAAATGCCGATACTTTTGTAAATCATTCAATTTCTTAAAGAAAATTCCCAACACGGAATTAAGATCTAAATATTGAAAACCTTTGCCGTTTTCATAATAATAACACTGAGCCTTGTTTAATCCTGCTGTACTCGATCTTTTCACAACCTCAACAATATGGTCTACGCAATCTACTGTCGTTTTGCGGTATAGTTTCTTAATCAAACCAAAACTACCATCACACTTGAATTTAGTATGTCCAGGTACCATAAAATTTAATTCGATACTTTCATAATAACCGCAAATTGCTAAATATAAGTAAAATCAAATGGTGGCATTATTTTTATTCTGTCCTCCTGCGTTATCACAAGTCACCTTTAAACGCTTTTCACCTTTATTCAATCTCTTAATTCCATCGAATACCATGCTCAGTGTACCATTAGGACCTTTTCCTATAATTTCGTCTTCATCAAGAACATAATTAATTTGTTTCGCGTACCGCTTCATCTTGAATACCAAATAAATGCACTTAAGATAATAAATCTTACGTACTTGCTAATCGAAATGTGGAACGTGAACGTTTTGCGCTCAATCATAACTGTAATGAGCAGTAGCGTTAATGTTACAATAATCAGCTTTACCTCTTGTTACAAAATGCTCATCTATCAATTTTCTCTGTTGTTCTGCTAATTTCGTATTTTTGTTGTGATATTTTCTCTCCAATTTAGATGTTCTTTGTATTTTTTCAACAAGTCTTTTACTTCTTCTTCCTTACGGGCATTATATTGTAAACCATTCCGAAAACGTTGACATGCATCACATAAATCCGTTCTTGGACTCATAATTTGAATATAAGGCGTTAATTGGCGCCATAACTTGCGGAACGCATCATATTTTAATAATTATAATTTCAACGTGCTATCGTTTTCGAGACCTGCGATAAAATCACGATAGACTGATTTGTAACTCGTTTCTGCTGGTGAAAATACAAGTGATTGAGTAATTCGATTAACGTTCCTACCAGAACTTGGTAATCCATGAATTTTAGCATAATTCTCGAGAAAATTTTTCACGCCGGTAGAGACGGTTATATCAATGGTTATTTTGGTTTTCCATCACGGCACTCGTTTGATATTACCATGAATGCGCGGTATTGTACCATTCGTCGCTAGGTGGTTTCTGACGTCTTCTAAATAAGTGCACATATTGAGATACGTTTTTTGACAAAGAGGTGTATTGCAATCCCAATAGTAAAAAGTTCTTTTATTAGTACGCCTTCCTTTTAAGACATCGGCTAGCAGTTGTTTCTCCACCATTCATTGCTTTCAGCTGGGCCATTAAAAATATATCTTGTTCAGATTTAGAAAGAGCTTTGAAACGCAAGGGTAAACGAGAAAGAATGCGGGTATTCATGACTTCATCTGTTGTACACAAATTCTGCAGTTAAACTGTCGAATTGGCCAATCACAAACTTAAGTTTGTGTTCAGAACTTTATATTTATAGGTTTCGGGCTCTCCGAATCTTTCGTTCTCTTACTTTTTTTAGGGCAATTTCAATTCAGCTAACGCTTAAGTAAAATTTCCAAACCAAATGTTCTCCCCGTCCAAAATAATCATGAATAATCATTATTGTCATATTGAATCTCTTTGTTTTCTCACCAACGAAAAGTTGTAAAATTGCTCAAAGGTTTGTACTACGGTGAAAACCCGTGCAAAAAAAATGCGTACCACATTCAGAATGCAATACAATCAAATCTCGATATACCGAAGTGTTGGGACATTCTCATTTTTTACCGATTACATTGTATTCGTCTATTAATTGGTAATTTATTTCTATACTAGTTGAATCCGGTCTCAAGTGCGGCTACGACGTCTTTAGTGAAGAGGAGACTACTTTCATCATTATCTTTCCTCATCTTCTGGGAATAATTTTATTCAATGAATACTGCTAATATTTAAAAGGCCAATAAGACTTAGGTAGAAACAATCAATCATGAGATCGTATGAGCAAACGAATGCTATAATGGGACCGCATCTATTTCTGAACGAAAGAAGCTGAACAATCAAATAGCGCATTTTATGAGTTTCCAAAGTTACTAACATGTTTTATTGTTCAAATAAAACTTAAACATTCGGCAAGCATATTGAAGCAATTACCAAATTTTACATGGAATTAAAGATTATTTTATTCATAGTTATTACGATTACTCTTGGTGTTGCAATTTTTACATTTCTTAGCAAAACCTACCTTTTTTTAACCCACCTTTTTTTGCCTCAAATAAGCCCATACACAAATAAGAACCAAATACAATTACAAA
>CAJVPI010001664.1:0-10722 GCA_910592345.1 Paraglomus brasilianum
CATCCCCCTGTCGGTGAACACACCTACGCGACAGATCATTGGCTCTCCCACCCAAAGAATACACCGACCGCAACAGTATATGGTAAATATTCACCTCTCTGTTCAGTGTTGGTGTGTACACAGTGACTCTCTTTATAGTTTATCAAAAAAAATCTACTAGTAAAAAATTCTCAAAAATACTGTATCGGATAGCATTCATTATAGATGGTTTTGAACCTTTATCCACTATATCGCGATTTTAATTAGTCTTCACTATAAAGGAGGTACACTATAAAGAGAGCCACTGTGTATATGAATAAGTTTGTGAGTGTATTCGTGACCTGAAAAGGATTGCCCTTGATGGTAGAGTATGTCTGTATTAATTGATTTAATTGCATTCTCAAGAATCAATTCGGTGTCTGTTAGTGACAACGTGCTATCAAAGATCCACCGTGCTATCCCTCCGCATAACTTGAATTTTTCCATCACTAATGTTTCATCGATTTTAAGAACCTTACAACAGTCTAATACCTCATCTTCTTCCCATGTTGGCATATACATGCTTTTGCACTGCGATGCTTTAACAAAATTTTTAATTATTTCTTTTTTGGGAGAAGACACCATTATAAACTTTCCATTATAATCGTGACTGATTTGGGGATCAATTATGCACCATGTATCTGATGCTTGTGCCAAAATTTGTATTCGTCGCTATTCACTTTAAACGTAAATTATATGTCAAATTCGCACCCATGTAGCGAAAAACTTTACCAATGCAACTGTACTTTGTGCATTAATTAAACTTGCTCGCGATATCATTTTATTTATATCTATAACTTGTATTGATCAATGTTCATTTTCTCTGTTTCATGAAACGATTAAAGTCAGCCTAACAGTTTCGCCGACTTTTTCTCCAACTTTTGCTTATTTGTAAAGTCAAAATCAGCTACGTTGAGATCAAATACGCTATTAACAAAATGTGTTTAGAATCTTTTGGAATATGTATGTTCAATATTTATTCGATTTGGATGAGAAACAAATTGATCCCCGTAATACTAAGCAGGGTATGTTACATACGCGAATGTAAAGTTTTCGCGTTTGCTGTTATCTGTCAGTTGTTTATTTTACAAACCAATGGAACTCGATCAGAACTTACTCTTTTTTAACGCGGAGAGATAATTGGTGCTTGAAAATGTGGGTTAAGTGAAGCAAGGATTGCGCAAAGTAAAGGAAATTCTACCAAATACTAATCTTACACTCATATATTTTTAATAAACCATGCTTTTAAATTTGTTTCTCTGTCATTTCTCATCCAAATCGAATAAATATTGAACATACAGTACATATTTCAAAGATTCTAAGCACATTTTGTTAATAGCGAAACTGTTAGACTGACTTTAATCGTTTCATGAAACAGAGAAAATGAACATTGATCAATACAAGTTACAGATATATATAAAATGATATTGCGAGCAAGTTTAATTAATGCGCGAAGTACAGTTGCATAGTAAAGTTTTTCGTTACATGGGTGCGAATTTGACGAAATTTTGTGTCACCCGGTCATATTGTGTTACAAAATAGCTACCGCGAAATTCCAAATCATGTGAAGAGAATATCATTATTATTATCATTATTATTATTATATTAATTGTTCAAGATACTCTCTTGTCCTAGTTTCATAAAATCACATACGGTAAGATGTCGCTTAGGCCAAAGCGCATCAATTTCGATGAAGCCTTTAAAGAGCTCAAGAGAAATCTAGACAAACTGTACGATTTCAGCGGACTTGACAAAGTCTCTGGGATGTATATGCATGAGTATCCTTCACTCTGACCAAGATGAAAAGTTTCCGAGCTGTCATTAGTTACCATTTTGTCAGATTTCCTTCGTTTTACTTCTATAGCGTTTTTCTTTTTTCGATCCATTTGTTTTTTCTTGTTGCTTTTACGTTGTCTCCTTGACCATTGCTATCAATGTGTTAATTCGCATACAGATTGGTGTATGACATGTGTAATGCATCTCCTAAACCACATACCGAGAGGCTGTTCAACGCTATTGCAAAGTTCTTGGAAGATTGTACATCGAGAATTCGTATGGTATGAGTCAATCTATGTGGTTAATGGAATACGCGTTTATGTGGCCAGGGATGCATTCCAACTCTAAAATGTTCGCAAACATATTTCAGTCTATTCTGAAGCATGATGACATAGTAACTGCATACACAACCGAGTGGGAGCATTACAGACTGGCCAGTTATTACTCAAGTCTAATGTGCGATTATCTCAATGGCCACATTATCAAAGTAAAAGACATTGGAGGCATTCCAGGTGCAGAGCGTCGTCAAATTGTTGGTGATGGGAGGTACAGGAGACAAACCATCCAAGCGGTCAGTACAATATTGCATTTTCAGTATATGATATACCAGTTTTGTAACATTCGGAATTGGCGCAGATTCTGTTGACTTTGTGGATTGATCTTTAATTCTTATACTGCAGTTGGCTCACCATATCTGGAAAGAACGTGTTGTATACGCTATCAAGACTGCTCATGGAAACCGCTTGATGCATCAGATATTTGAGTTGATTTGTAGAGATCGCGATGGAGAAGATAGTGTCCCAGACGGAGTTCAGAAGGCTATCGCTTCATTAGGTAAATTTGATTATCGGAACTGACATACTTGGGAGAAATGGCTACGTCATACCTAGTCTTATTTAATCATATGCCTTTGCAGTACTAATATTGCAGTGCTCTATTATGTATATGGCTTTTCTTTTATTCATTTGTTCATCGAGCACTTTCACTCCATTATTTCTTTTCTTGGCTCTTTATCCTATCAATATTACACAATCTTCTAATTGTTCATCTTAGAACTAAGTATTAATTTCCTATCAGTGATCTATTTCCTCACTTTCGCCCCCCACCAACTATACTGCTTTCTCGACAGTTCAATTGAATTACTTGACAGACCGACCGCTGTATTTATACGTTGAGGAATTCGAGAATCCGTACTTAAAGCAGACCAAAAAGTATTATGAACGAGAAGCTGCAGCATTTATTTCCAGCAAGAGCATTTCCGAGTACATGAAGCAGGTATGGTGAGATTGAGAGAATGATATTAAAAGGTGGCTGAAAAATAATCATCCCCAATCAATTAGGCACATCTGAGATTGGAACAAGAGGCAGCCAGGAACAGTAAATATTGCCATCATACATCACATGATACAGTAAGCTATGCTTATATCTTGATATTCGCGAAACTGGATATTTGGTGGATAATTACGCTGACCAAATAACCGCTTCCAGATAATAAAAGAATGTGAGACCCAGTATGTTGCCTTATACCAATCACGTATTCACGCTGAGTTTGAGTCTATGGTAGCTAATGAGAAATATGAAGGTAATTTCTAACAAGCGATGATTTGAAACGTACAAAACGTATTCGTAATAATATACTCAACATCGGTGAATTTATAGATTGTTCGTTAGCTTATACTCTTTTATCGCGTATACCTGGCGGAGTTAGCAAACTGTTGGAGACCTTTGAACAATATGTGGCAAACCTTGGAAAGAAACTGATAATAAATATGGGAAACTCAATAGCAAAGGTATGAGCAGCCCGGTACTATCACCTGGTTATTTTAATTCTACAGTATTATTATTATCATTACTATATTAATACCCTGTCTACTGTTTATCAGGATTCTCGTGACTATGTGGAATCATTAGTATCACTGCATACAAAGTATTTCCGCATATGTCAAAAAGTCTTTTCTAATGATCCCGCGTTTGTTGCTGCACTGGACAAAGCATTCCGCACTGTAGTCAATGATTCGTCTATTAATCCAGCTGCACTCGCTCCAGAAGTGCTCGCTAGGTATTGTGACTATATGTTGAGGAAGAATCAACGTGCTGGTCTCACTGAGAATGATGTCGAAGAGAGATTAAGCCAAGCGGTAAAATTCATTATAATGATGGCTAAAGTATCATAGCACATTATTATTGATAATAACTATTCGTTAAATTTATAACATATTAGATTATACTTTTAGAATATGTTGATGATAAAGATATATTCCAGAAGTTTTATTCTCGCATGCTAGCGAAGAGGCTTATCTATAACACTTCTTCATCTGAGGAAACAGAAGGCAACATGATATCAAGATTGAAGGTTAGACGATACATTAACTATAAAGTACCCATGGATATGCACATATTTAACGCTGCCAATTTCGATCGAAAACAGTGTTATATTTAAGCATACCTGACTTGATCATTAACCTGGGTAATTACACATCTAATAACACTACCCGCGAAAACGTTCTTTTTTAATAGGTTATATGTGGAGTGGAATATACTGGTAAATTGCAGCGTATGTTCACAGACGTCACAGTCAGTACCGACATTAACAACAACTTCAACGATTTCCTCCGTCAAAGTTCGCTCTCACTTGATGGTAAGATAAACAAACCGTGGATTTATTAATATATAATTATCGGTTCTAAGTCGTTGTCATGATCGATGTTATAGTTGATTTCGGGATACTTGTGTTGACCGCCGGCGCATGGCCACTGACTCAAATAGCAGCTCTTGAATTTCAATTACCATCTGAAGTAAGTATAAAATCGTATTGAATTAATAAGTAAATCATGTTCATAATGTGTATGTCATCTGACAGTTAGAAAAGAGCGTATCCTACTTCACCACGTTCTACAACAATCATCACAGTGGGAGGAAACTGACATGGCTATGGCATTTATCAAAAGGTAAGACATTTTAATTCTATTACGTGATTATATATTAGGATTTGTGCGCTGATTTTCTACTTTGCCTTTTAGCTGACGTCAAATTGACTTATCTCGACAGAAGATATGAATTCTCTGTATCATTACATCAACTGGGAGTATTGCTTCTATTTAATAATGTTGATGTATTGGCACTAAAAGACATCAAAGAACACACTCGATTAAATGATGCCGAAGTGAAGAGAATTATTAAAGTAAGCTACTGGTTTATACGTATGAAATCATACTCAAGCTGCTTGGTTCTCAATGCATTTTGTTTTCCCACTCCTCTAGCCGTTAGTAGATCTCGCAGTATTTATAGTTGAACCAGGCGCAATTACTGATGATAGCGAGCTTCGATTGAATATGAAATTCACAAAGTTAGTGTTTCAATCGTTATCTTTCATTGGCCGCTATGAGAAAGTTAATAATGTTATCCAATTGTTTGGTTTTTATTACAGCAAAAGAACAAAGATCAAAATAACTTCGTCTCTGCAAAGTGACAGTTCGCAGGAATCAGACGTCACTCATAGATCTGTCTACGAAGATAGAAAATTTTATATACAGGTATTATACCTTCATTGTAAATAGCCACTATCTGGCTAAACCGAACTGTAATTTACAGCTTAATTTCGGTTCAATGACAACAGCCTGTAGATGATTCTAGACTAACAATTATATGTATTTATCTTAGGCTATAATTGTCAGAGTGATGAAGTCTCGCCGTGTATTGACTCATGCCCAACTAGTTAGTGAGGTTATTGACCAGGCAAAGTCACGCTTCTCTCCCGACATACAAATGATTGACAATTGTTTGGACCAATTATTAGACAAGCAGTACATTGGAAAAAGTAAAGAAAACAAGGATACTTTCGTATATGTAGCATAGACAAGAGAAAATACTAAATTATTACATCCAGATGTAGTGAATTATATATAATTTACTACCTATTCTTTCTACATTATTGATTTATTAGAGTATTTTGTGTTCAGTTTTGAAATTTTATGGAGATAATGTTGCTCCATATGTCCATGTTCCCAAATCTAAGACTGGTTGACAAACCAACTTTGCAATATTACTTTAAGATCATTGGCTCCAGAATTGTCTCCTATGGTTGGCATATTAACACATTTAAATATGACAAGCGTCTCGTTTCGATCTGGACTAAGGAGCTCTTGATCAAATCTGGAAGAAAAAGGGAAGAATTTGAATGTGTTAACAGAATATACACTAATAATTTCGTCTATAAACAATACTATTATTAAGAATATTGGAATTACACACTGAATATACAATATTAGATTATGCATGACTCGTTGACTGCCAAATATTCAACTGGTAATTATCAATATTAACACTTTTTTTTTACCTTGTTAAATATTGTCCAACGTTTGCTTTGAAGACCAACAAGGGTGATCTTGTGGCCGAATCAATCTCAGATGAGTATTGAATGTCCTCAATAGTATCTTTCCATATGTCGATGGATGTCCTATCGAAACCTTCTTTGCTTAATTTTATTTTGAAGTATTCCTGGTGTAGGGCTACCGAACAATTCGGCTGCATAAAGTGTGCATTGTTTGGACCAAATGATATAGAGAACAACTTCAGATTAAAAGGATATATCGAAATCATTGAAGTATTCGGCTGAGCGCGGGGCTGTGGAATGATAGATGATACTGCCGGAATAGATGTACTGCTGTGCTGATAACCAGGTGATCGCAAGGGACTGTTCGAAATTTCAGGTGTACTTGTATCCGGTGAATCCACTATATCACCTCCCAAAATTCCCGTAAGTGATGAATGAGCAGCCAATAACGCTCCACTTGTTCCCGTTGTGGATGATTCAGCCTTAGAAGCAGCTCTCTTGACTGACGTAGACGTCCTTCTCCGAACCGAAGGCCTAGCTGTACCGCTCTGGACTCGACTATCATCCTCATCAGTATGCGATGCACCGCCTTCACTTACACTCGTTGATCGTGTATTCTTTTTCCTTGTCGTTGTGGTAGAAGCGGAACCAGCCGATACTGATTGTTTCCTAGATTTAGTAGCCGTCTGTGGCTGCGGCTGCATATCATTGTTTGTGTTGGCTGATGCGCCAGTGGCTTTTACTATTATTTTGCCCTGCTTCCATTTTACTCCACAGGCATTGCATAATGTACCAGCACCATCCGGTCCTCGTCTCCACATTGGAGTGGTTTTGCTTCCACAATACGCACACCTTTTACTACCACTGGATGATGCATGGCTGAGCGTTTGGGATATTGCAGGGGATGACGAGTTTGCCTCCTGCGTAGATTTGGTTTTTTTGGGAGTGCTTGAAGATGTCTTTGGTGATCGTACTAGAGATGAACAGTATGGATGATTTTATAGTATTCACATGATAAAGACATATTAATGACGAAACTCAAGAGTATAATATGAATACCTTCAGATGCCTTTGTAGAGTTTTTCCTTTTCTTTGGGGGGGACTGTTCGGGCTAATATAAGATAAAATTAGATAAATGCAGCAATCATAAACATCAATTGTTACAAGCATATGAACACATACACTATCTGACTGTTCATCCTCATTCTTCTCTTTTTCCTTCTCTTTCTGTTTTCCTCTACTTTTCTCGTCTTTTGAGATAGCTTCTACGTTCGCGTCAGCTTTTCCTTTATCAGCTTTTCGCTTTCGCTCACCCTTTGTTATTCCTGATACAGTGTCTATAATCAATCTTCCATCTAATCTTGCTACTCTATTTGCAAAACTCTTTAAATAAAACACAATTTATTACTATCGTTATTTTCATGCTGATGCACCGATCGAAGCTATTAATTGATACCTCAAGAAGCTCTTCAGGATAATCGCAAGGCAGTCGGTATTGAACGTATACTCGATTGGGTTGATGCGTTGCCTAATATCATATAACAAACTACGTTAGTTGTTCTGAATCTTTGAAATTCGTCAAATATTCTCTCCTAATCGACTTAATCGCTTACTCTTTCAACCATAGATTTGTAGACTGCAGAGATGTCGTTTGTTGATTTCCTTAATGCATCCCACATGACTTGCGTGAGATTAGACAATTGCATTGTGACTGCCTGACACTTCTGCCGCGAACTTGGCTTGTCTACAGAATCTGGAAGATAGAAGCTAGCCAGCACCTGAACATCGTAATAACTGAATCAGCAACGATGTGGAAACAAGTATAATGTATAATGAAACCATTGACTAGTAAGCCCTACTTAGATCTTCTATTAATATACACATCGAAGTAGCACTCGCCTCGTATGGTTCAGATATTGTGATAGCCTCCAAAATAGCATTTTTGGGAAACAACCATTTATCACATCTATTCTCTTTAAACTCGAGAAGAACGTCGTGACGCACAATCTCTCTAGGTTTGATTGACGGCGACTGTTGTCTGGAAATAGATGCTACCGAATGTGTAGTAAACTGCTGTAACTGAGTTGACTGACGTTGTGATTGCTGTAGTATTTGTAGTTGATCCGATGTCTGCGGCTGTATCGGCACTGCCGATTGTTGCTGTACTTGTGATTGTGGTTGTGATTGTGACTGTGGTTGCGCTTGCGCTTGCGATTGAGATTGCGGTTGTGACGGCGATTGTGGTTGTGCTAGACTGAGCAACTGATGTAACGTGTTCAGCTGCTGTAGCAACGCACTCCTTTGCTCTGAACTCAACGGTATTCCCGATTGCTGTTGTCTAAGTAAGCCTTGCAGTTGCACTATCTGGTTAGGATTTACAGACTGCATTACTGTCTGCATGAACGCGGTTATCTGAGTGCCCTGTAAAGTCGGAGTAGTCGACAATGTGTTAGTAGAAGTGGCAGTAGTCGCAGGCGATGCGGCTATTGGTCTTATTCGTTGCAAAGTAGTAATAAGTGGTTTCCCACTTGCTTGTGGTGCAATGGGTGTTGGGGTCTGTGGTTGTACTCTCATATGTGGCCTTATGGCAATGGGCGGAGGTGGTTGTGATGGCTTATGCTCTGGTTGATTTTGCATTTGTGTAGATAACTGTGTCGTGCCGAGTGCACTTTGTTCAACAGGATCTCGAATTTTTTCATATACGACCTCTATCAAGCGAGTGTCTCGGAAAGTGTGCGGCCCAATGTTAATGGTGCATTTCCCGAGTATGGTGAGTTGTGGATTAGGATTTGTTTTGTCAGGAAGTTTCGGTTTAAACTCTATTTCTTGCTTGTGCGAAAATCTACGAAAAGCTGATGTCGTCCAGGCTTGTCGAGACTGTGTCAGCGAGAGTAGTGAAACTCCGCTGTATATGATATGTTACAGTCTAAAATCATATATTATAATAAGTTCACATGGTTAAAGCATTAAATACCTGTTCTTGTAGCTTAGTAGCGAACCAGAATCGTCTTCCGTAATAGGTTTATTTGTTGTCGGAATAGCCAGAGCCTGCTTCAAAGACTCTGAACGTTTCTTAGCCATGTCTAACGAGCGATCTAAAGAATTTCTTGTAATAAATTACTAGATCGTCTTGACTTGTAAGTGATCTAGTAGCTTGTATCTAAAGATCGCGACTAACTGTTCGAGATCGCCAGTATTGTTGGGTGGTGTTTGGGTTTACTCTGCTTGCTATCAAGCGCAGCAAACAGCACATTCTAGATAGTAATAGGTCATGTGTACGTTTTAAGTCACGTTTTTAACTTTCTATTTCGTCCTGTCCACGTGTTTATATTGTATACCTGCCATTAATATTATTAATATATATAACAACTAGACAATGGCAACCAATGTATCCACGGATGGCACTGTAATAGTAAATATGGAGAGCAAGGGCAGAGCTTTTAAATATGTCAAAATTGTAATGTCATTATTGATGCGGCATATCTGTTTCTCTCACGTGTATATAGTGCTTCATGCGTCATCAAATTACAAACTTGCAATTGTTTCATTATCCATGCAACTACGTTATCTCTAGGTAAACTAATATCTGCTCAATAACTCAAGGCTTAACGAATTACATATGTATTTGGTCATTCCGACAGTGTGACTGTATGGGAGGTCGACTGTATACAACTCCAAAGACGATCGCTTTTTCAATTGTAAAAACATCAAATCACTAAGGCTTTGGAACAAAGCAAGTACGCTCATGAAAATTTACCGTAAAACTCCAACATATTTAACCCCCCAATGAGATGTACCCTCCACCAGTTTCAGAAGGCAGATTTTGATTTATACATACCCGGGTACTAATATACCGTAATAACAATAATTTTGGCCTTTGATTCATAGCCCATTCTGCATTCTTCTGTTAGTAAGTACATAGATACACGCTTAGAATAATGTTATAATAATGATGCAATTGCATATTAATATGTTAAGTCAGTTACATTGACAATATTAATCTATATATCGATATATACAGTTTATTAAAAAAATTGGATTTCTGCACGGTGGACGGACATTGCATTTGCACGACACTATTGCATACAGCGTAACGCAGAAAAATGCATCAATAATAATAAGGCACAAGATGTCAAACTTTAAATTACGTAGATGGCCAACTCTATGTTCCTTGCTCTAGGACTATGGTATTTAACTGAATAATAAATTTATATGTTTTATATAATATAGGAGGAATGATTATAGTGCATAATAGTTTATTTTCGTCGTTATGCTTTGCATTATTGACGGGTACACACAGTTAGACCGTCAGCGAAGGGCGGGTATGTCAATATTATTTCGCGTCGTGTCACACTTTTTTTGTCCAATCAGCAATTGTGTGTCGGGCAGATGCTAAGTGCAGGTTCATCGAGCCAATCGAATCTGGAAATTACAAATTTAAATTTGGCAATGCATAGCCAAAAGGGGTAATACCGTAAAAAAGTACGGTGATTTAGTGCGCTCTCACCAGTTCATCGTGCCAATCGAGTTTGGAAATTACAAGTCCAAATTTGGCAATGCATAGCAAAAAGGGGTAATACCATCTAGCCATCTGA
>CAJVPI010001665.1:0-10722 GCA_910592345.1 Paraglomus brasilianum
TCATTGAAGTATAGTTCTTTGGGTAGCCCCCGTACGTCCTTTAAACCTGATTCGTTCACTCACTCCCTTGTTAAGAATTCGTTCTTACCTTTTTTTTTTAAAAAAAAAAATTATCTAGAGCAATCGAACGCAACAAACCTTCGCCGCCACTCCATATTGCGCACATACGACGGTTTGCTATAACGCTCGACAAGTCTTTGAATTTGGCCAAATGTCTTCGGCCCCTTTTTTCATTATTTAAAAATATTCGATAAGTCGGCCAATCTATATAATTTCTCGATAAGACCTAAATAAGGAAGAAACAGATTAATTCAATGAAAACTACTACGACGACTCAGTTTATCGACCAAAAGAGTTCGCAGTCCCGCACCGAGTAGAATGATAGATGCGGTAAAAGGGGTTTGGGAAAATTGTATTAAACGTAAGTTTATTAACTTATTCAAATATTCAACGTCTTTTCATATATCTTCTCATCGTCGGTAAAATAAATAATCCCTGTCATAAAATAATCCTCAAAATTATTAGAAATATATCTCGCTCTATACCCGGAATACTTTTGCATCGTTATTATTCTCATCAGCGCGTTAAGATATTGACAACACCAAGCGATCTAACTTGCATGCTGACAAAGCGGAGCGGACGAAATAAAGAAAGGAGTTGGCTTTGAGAGGACGGATAATAGACGTAGTTTAGTGATAGGTAAATGGGTAGATAAATATCGTTTACTAACAGAATATTGTTTTTTAACTGGTTAACTAGGTGGCTGCTTTCTTTTGTCTCAATTGGTGGACGGGATCGGGCAGTGGGCAGTTACCGGTGACGCCCCTCTACTCACCACTCTCACCAGTGCTCGCCTGGGTGAAGGGATCTGGCACGATAAGTGGGTCACGGGGGATGCTCGAAACACTATCACGACATCTTCTTTCTTCTTTTTTTTACGCAGCTTTTAGATGACGGGTAGAAGGTTTGGGTAAGTATAAGGTAAGTATCGCATTTGCTTTACATTATAAACTAACTCCGTTTTCTTTTTCTTTTTCTTTCTCTCCCCTTTTTCTCTACACTGACGGTTTGTCGTGAACGGATCCAATGGGACACTTGGTGGAGTGGGGTGAGTTTGAGAGTCCGATTCGGTGATTGCTTAGCAGCTTGTGAAGGATCTGTCCCTGAAGCTAGTAGAAATGGAAGGTGAGTTTGCTGCTTGGAATGCCTGTTTGGAAGCAATAGCTATTCGACTGTTTATCCATCCAATGTAATAAGTGACTTGAGCTAATAATATTATAATTATAATGAGCAAAAGAAAGAAAGAAACAAGACAAAAAAAAAAGAGTTGAATATTATACAATTGTTATTAATTGCAAATATTAATATAATCGCAATGTATCATAATATTTTAATATTGTGATAATGTGATAATGATCAAATAAATTGACTGCGATAAAGGCTAAGTACAACTTCATTATAAACCGTTCCTATTTCACACGTTCTAGTTTTTGGTAGAAAACGACTAGTCGAACTAAACATGTTAAATTTTACGCTACCGCGAGTGACTTGTAATATCGATTACAGGATACTGAATAGAATATGTCACTGATGTTGCTAGCCATTAAAGAGGAGCACTGCTGTGGAGGTTTGCTTTCACAGAACGTTCTTGTCCAAAATTTAGACCGTAAACAACACGTTCTTAAAGCATTACTTGTCTGGAGTAATCGAGTTTATATGAAATTTTCGATATACAGACGCAGACATCCAATTTTTAACTCGGTTCTCACCCTATTTTACACGCAACAATGTCATAAATCCGGAGCTAGTGAGATGCAAATACAGATGCTACGAAAAGCACCTTTATGTTCATTAGGCTCGTATTATGTTTTTCGATACAACAATTTCACGTGCCAATGAAGACGATCACCAAAATTCCAATAACAACAGTGATAATCGTTCATTCAGTTAGTGCTAACCGATCTACATCAACGTACTTTCTCATAACTAGTTGCTTATGGATCCAACGTTTTGTCCTGGAAATTGCATTATTTGCATTACTTTTCTCTTAAAAATCTCTTTGACGCTGTTAGACAAATATGTCTTATAATAAAGATCATATTTGGGTCACATAAACACATTAGAACAAGGAATAATCAGATTGAACTATTTTAATTGTTTCTCTTAGACAAGAATCCAAGTACCTTCTCGCCGAGCATAATTAATGTTAATTATCTATATCCAAAAGAATCAAAAACTTATTGAAAAACGATATATTGCGATAACTGCACGGGAATGTCGATATAAGATATTGTCTGTTTTGTAATCGGAGAATCATGTACTAAAAATGTTGTGAATGTACTAGTTTGGAATGTCAGCATTGTAAGAACAATGTATTGAATGTAGAAGAACAATGCCAAGAACTTAAGAACCAGTTGATCAAATAAGTGAAAAAAGAAATCGTATATCATTCATTTTGTGAACGCCATTCAGAGAATATTCGACAATTATGTTCTGTGTATACGGGACGGAAATTCCCTCAAAGCAGAAACAAATATGATAAAATTTTTTACAAATGCGATTTTGATTTATCGAAATATTTTGAGATGTGTTCCTCAATACCGAACTTTAACTCGTTGGATTTTACGGATACATACCCATTTGAGTTTGGCGTTTTTTTTAGGAGACATCGACGAATGACATGATGGTTATAATCAAAAACCAGGTATGATGATATAAAATAAGAAAATTAAGATCTGATACTAGATTGTGGGTATAACAAATAACTACAACACAGCAACCGGATGTAAACTAGTAAGTGAATGTCAACAAAAATATCTGAAACAATTTTGAAACAATATGTTTCAGAATATTCCCCTGATGGTGATTCAACAAAGAATGTAGATACAGATATTTAAGGACAATGTTGTAAAGATTTACAAAACTTCGCCAAATCATGACTGAAGCGAATAAATTGATGTTCTCAGTCCCAAATTTCTAAAAAATTTATCATTTTAACCCGATTAAACGGACAACTTGTATGCTCACTCAAATATCGGACCATAATATGTAACACTTACGCACAATATTAACATGGTGGTACAATGGTTATTATTGTTTAGCAAATCAAATCAATATAAAGCCAAAAAGACAATATGAACGCACCACTAGCAAAATATTGCAAAGAGAATAAATTTAATTCACTTTTTG
This sequence comes from Paraglomus brasilianum, assembly GCA_910592345.1. Lineage (NCBI taxonomy): Eukaryota > Fungi > Glomeromycota > Glomeromycetes > Paraglomerales > Paraglomeraceae > Paraglomus > Paraglomus brasilianum. Next base: position 3,190 of record CAJVPI010001665.1, read on the forward strand.
CAGAGATTTTAATGATGACAACAAGGCCATTTTTTGACAAAACTATGAGTTTGTTTATTACCAACTTATTTCGGAAGATAGTTCTCGTCATAAATCAAAAAAGGGTTTCGTTGTTTTATAATGCAAGCGTTGAGTATGCATTGGTACAGTCTTTATAAGCGTAGCTTACTTGCTTCAAAAGCCTTGGCGATTGGAAGTTTGCTATCGAAAATAATAAAAACAAAAACATGCTAATACTAATAGGGCTTCCCTTGTGTTTTAATACTGCCGACTTCTAATCATCCAAAAGTTTCTTTCTATCCATAACGATATAGATAACGTATTATATATATATTCTTCTTTTACGTATTGTGTGTTTGCTAAGCTGGGATAATATTGCTCATCCGATTGTACGAATTCATACGTGTAGACAACATGAGTCGCATTTACGACGCCATTTCACACAAAATAATTTGCTACTTAGGTTAAATTTTATTGAAATTTGAATATAATAATGATAATGATAATGATGATAATGATGATATAATAATAATAAGCGTTTTAAAGTAGTTTATAAAATTTTCATCCCGAGCTTGCTGCAATTATGACAACAGTTCCAATAAGAGTAGTCCCAATATCTCGGCCTCTTTCCACAAAATTTACAAATCATATCATTATTGACATGAAATTCAATCAAATCGCTTTCGTAAACAACTCCATTTTTAATGTCAAACGTTTTTTCCGCATTACCTTTTAACGTCAGCTGTTTTAATTTTGGACATTTATTCTTAATTATTTTAATTGCCCCGTTATAAAAAAAATTATAGTGTATTTCAATTTTTTTAACTGAGTGTGTAAACAACACGTTCTCTTTTTTCAATTCCTCAAACAAATCAAACGATCTCTTTCGCGCACGAAGATCAAACCGTTTATTGAACGTTAGAGTTTTCCAAAAATGCTTACTTATTACAGTATGCCATTTTTTACAAACCGTTGCCCATTCCAATATGGTTGTTCTTTCTTCTTGAGCATAGTTAAAAATTATTTGCATCCAAATTTTCTTTGATAGTATATCAATGCCTTTTTTTGATTTATTATTAGGATTTTTGCTACTATTCGATAATTTCACACGCTTGTTGGAGTTGTTGCTGCTGATATTTACAATGTTATCATCGTTCTTTCTTTTTTTCATATTTAATTTTAAAATTTGTAAATTTTTTAATCCACCTTGTTGTCGTTGCTGGTGCCGTTCTCCTCTCATTTATATATTAATTAACAATTTTTGTGTAACATGGGTTGGGTGGGTTATTTTCACGAAAAAACCAGACGTATGAACAATCTTTTATGTGTTTCCGTAGTTTTTGTAAAATTATTGAACGTTTACTTCGTTAAATGAGGATATTTTTAGTGTCTTGAATTATTAGATAAAATTGTGTTACAGCCAAACCTGTTTATAATTACATTGTACTGACGACTACAATAAGCTGTTGACGATTCTCTTTATTGACGCAGTATCTGTGGAACTGTCACTGAGAGTTTCTCAGATAATACCGATATTCTTAAATTGATTCATTATATTAACTGATAGAAACGTAGACATCTTTAACTAGTGTTACCAAGTACGTATGAAGCAAAAGAAAAAAGACGCAATCGAGTTCTGGCATGAAGGCAGAGTAATAAATAGTAACCTATTCCTCCGCTTAACTGCGTTTATTCTACGCCGCAGCACGGAATAAGAAAATATATCACGGAGTTGTCGAAAAATTCCAATTGCTCTAGTTCAAATAAATGTTTTCCGCATTTCCAATACTAGTGAAACAGCAAAATAGCTATGAGTGGGGTGTAGAAAGACATCGTGAATCGTACCTGTAAGAATTAATACTATCTTCCAAATCCCTGTTTTGTTTCAGGAATTTCGAACATTGTCGGGAATGTATTCCCAAAAGATAATCATTACTGCATTAATATTCTTCTCGTTAGATTAGTTTGCGTGTCATCCTGGGACACCAATTTCAGCCCAACGAGCCATGTTATACAATGAAAACTTGTCCAAAAGCGATTTGTTGAATCTACTTTCTATTGTTTCAGCTTCAGCCCCCACATTTATTACCAAATTAGTGATTTATATTAATTTGTCAATTTATATAGCGTTTTTAGTGAATTCTAACGATTCTATCAACTTATACTAGAAAATATCATAATTCAAATTTATATGGAGCCATGATGTATTCTAAAAAATTCGCATCACCCCAGGTCAAGTGAGGCGGGTTAATATAGTAACGTTCTAATAAATTTTGGTATTTTTTTTATCTGTAATATCTCTTGAAGAAGCTATGTTAGTAGAATACGAAAGCAAATGAAATCAATAAACATTAATGTCACTTGTAAAACACACATTTTGTAAAATAATACGTGAGAAAGTACCGGCCGGCTAATCAACTAATAAAAGATATTGGAGGAGATCACGTTTAAATGGATGAATAAAGCGCGAAATGAAATAATATCAAGTGCATAGACTAATTTTTAATTGCTTATTAACATTCAGATTGACTAATATTAAGATAAAACTGTCACAAACTTTTGCTTGAAGTTGTGTGAAACAAATTTACATTAAATTCACCACACAATCTTTACTAGATCCTTGGACAATCCTGATACTTAGCCATTTTAATTTGGAGTCATTCAAACATCAGAGTCTTTGCTATTATGTCATCTGCAAGTGATAAAGAGTGGAAAAATAAAGTGAACTTTCTTGTTGACTCATTTCAACTGCTTGCATTAAATAAACTAAATAGTAAAAAATACTCAAGATATGATGACAGTTTAATATACCGAATGGTTGGATAGTAAACAATTGAGCTGGTAAGCAATTGAGCGCACAATACACATTCTTGGCAACTTGCCATGAACCACAACCTTAGTTATGGGATAACCTCAGTTCTTCGGAATGACAAGTCAGTGCATTGTCTTCTATGAACGCAAGTCAAGACAGGTGTCCCCCGAAGGATTAACCGCAGTTTTTGACTAACCCTGAAATGGCTTACATTATAGGGTTAAAGTAATCCTTTTGCTAGGATATTTAGAAAATAAAATCAAAAATCAGTACAAATGATCAGTAAGTATTATTATGCTTGATGAAATACTTACAGAGCATCAAAAGAAAAATTTTCATTTCTATACATGCGCTCACAGTATAACTCTTGACAACCAAACATGAGCCACAACTTCAGAGCGTTATGGTATAACCTCAGTTCCTCTGAATGTTCAGTAATTATACTGTCTTCTGCAAGAGAATCTGGTTACAAATAAGTCCTTCTAAACTCTCTGAAGAAACAGGACCCACTTATGCCAGTTTACATCCCACAGGACATGACCTACTGTGTGAAAGAGACAGGATGCGGTTAATAACAATAATCTAGATGTAATCTTTTGCTAGGATATTCAGAGAATAAAATCAAAAATCAGTACAAATAATCAGTAAGTATTATTACGCTTAACGAAATACTTACAGAGCATCAAAAGAAAAACCTTCAAACACGAGCCACAACTTCAGAGCATTATGGGATAACCTCAGTTCCTCTGAACGTTCGGTAATTATACTGTCTTCTGCGAGAGACTCTGGTTACAAGTAAGCCTTCTAAACTCTCTAAAGAAACAGGACCTTCTTATGCCAGTTTACGTCTCACAGGACACGACCTAAGAGACAGGACGCGATTAATAACGATAATCTAGATTTCTTTTCAGTGCAGAATCTTAATCCTTTATTGTTGTAAAGAGTTGTGGTCCAGCGCAGAATCCTCTGTAATGGTGGGGTGTGACACGAAGCGGTGTGGGGGTGCAAAGCGCCATGACAACGCGTAGGAGCCGCTGGGGTAAAAGGCCACCGCAGGCCTTAAGGCGGCAAAGGAATCAGTGCAAAGATAAAAACCTGAATGGTGGAGCGCCAGAGACAATAGCTTAATTACCATCATCCATGGCAGATTTCGTAACTGATCGACACTAAACGCGTACATTAAAAAGTGCGAGCTATTCTCTTTTTTTGCACACGGCAACCATGAATTCTTCACAGATCAGTTTCTTTATTGATGAGGAAAGACCTACACCAGTGGCGTTCTGTCAGAAGTTCAATTACTTATCGAAAAAAAAAGCTCTCTCGGAATGGCACAGTGCACTCCAGGCATGTCTCGCAATTCGTAAGGACGATCTACGACTGGTTGAACTCGAACAACAGTATAAAAAGGGTCATTACGCGAAAGCTATCGACGATTACTTTAAACTATCATCATCTACTCGTCTTCTTGAGAAAAAGAGGGTTTGTTAAAGATGCTTGTTTATGTGACCAATATATTGAATCCAAGCTTAAGGTACTTCACATTTTTGCCAGACCTCTGTTGACAGAACACTGACCAAAAAAACGGGCAAGGCAATTCGAAAACGTATCGATGATCTCCTCCCTGAGGAGAATGGTAACCAGGAACATTCAAAAAAGCCTCGCCTCACAGAGTCAAATCGGAATGATGATAGTTCGGTATTAAAATTAGCAGATTCGGCAATAAATGAAGGTAATCACAATTTGTGTTCGTCATCATCTGTTCCGTCTTCCAATTTTAATAGTGAAGAAGGTATTAATGCATCCTAATTTCTACAACATTACTAAGAGAAACTAATCTGGCTGTAACAGGTACGAATGACGAACATTTGAACGTTCGGGAGCTACTAACCAAAAAAGGTATTTCCATTTATCAGATGCAAACAAATCAAACGCATTGTTGTACTAACGCTAATCGTAATTTGTCTAGAACGACGTCAGACGCGTTATTCGTGGGAGAGCATTATTGATCGGATTGATTGCAGGAGTACCTCTAAAGATGATGTAAATATATACATAACGGTTCGTTACATTCATTACATCATTAACCATAACTATATGTAATATTTTCAGTGGGTCTACGAGAATTATAATATCTCTGCTGAGTTCAGGTATTTTCAAAAGTCGACCATTGAACAGATTAAAAAAAATACTATGCACATACCAGAACTTCGGGTTTAATGAAGGCCGAATTAATACGCGATTTCTTATAAATTGGATGGGAGTTGAGGCCTAGACAGATAAGTTTTCGCTTGATTACATTGCAGAATTACATTACATTACAATGGCTGACTACCTTTTTCAAAATCATGGTAAACCCAGCAGACTAACATTCAAGAAGTGGTTGGAGCATACGTGGAGGACGATGCCATACCAGAAGATGACACGCCAGCGGCAATCAAGAAATACGAGAGTGACCTGGAAAAGGCCATTAAGTTATGCAAAAGGAAGAATGTGGGGAGAGCAAATCTGGAGAAAGTTTCTTCTGAGTTTGTTCTCATAGTAATAGACCGGGTAAGCATTATAATTATATTATTAAGATTAAATGATGATAGCATACATGGTAGTGGAGGTATCAGAGAGGATCAAGATATGCGCATATCTAAATAAATAACTGAAACCAGTATGTGCACGAAAATGAGTTCGGTCGCCGGCGTATATGCTAGTATACTAGCCTCTGCGTAGCTTGCTATTAGACGTGAGCGTCGGTATCTTAACTCACTGATATAAATTGATTATTGTTATGTTTAGTAATTATAATACCAATCTGAAAGTAATGTCAGCACTAAAAACTTTATTATTCAAAGTATAAATCTAATACTAATCATTAATGTTTATAATATTGTCAGGCACTCATTACTACAAAGATTTATCCTGATGTCTTCAGGAAAGTCAAGAGAGAGGTGAGCATTCTATTTATTGCAAGAAATATCTACCTACCATGCATAACTGACTTTTACTTCAGTATCAGCAAAATGAACAAAAGGCCAACAAGGAGCTGATTCAAGAGAACATTTGAATACTAATGGCCTTATGTGTGAGTAGTAATTTTTTAAGTTTATTGATTATAATTGACTCTTCATATCTAATATTTATCTGAAAATTTTAGGGGTATGCATCAAATGATGATGACTGCTCAGTGGCTGAGAAGCGGATATATGAGGAGGTCAGAAAATTCCTCAGTAAACTTAAATTCAAAGAAATTGCCACAGATTCTCCAATGGGCTCAGGAATATTGGATCTTACAAACCATGGCAACAAGATTGCAGAGAGGCTTCCACAGGATGTTCAGGAAGCTCTCACGAAGCATGAGCTCAAGGAAGTAATCCTTCCAGCAGAAGTGGAGAAAATGCTAGATGAGTTCATAGCACCCACAATAAGGGTCTAAAGAGGGTGAGACCAGTCAATTTCCCTGGTATTGAGGATAATATAGACCAGGAGCTGGAGGATGCATTGTTTGTAACTCATGGGTTGCTGGAGGGATTGCAAGTGTATATTGTGTATTCTGGTAGTTTATTGATTAATAACAATAAGTAATAATGTTATTGGACTTTTATAGATGACAAATTTGGAAATGCAGGCCTTCTTTTGAAAGAGCTGACTATAGCGAAAATGGTTATGTGGTCCTTGCCATTTCAAAAATCTTGGATCCCATTTTTGCTTGCGATGAAGATGAAACACTGGCAATGCATGCATGGTAAAGATTTGGTTTTAAATTCATTGTACTTTATTAGTACATTCAATTAATGTCTTACATTTATTTATTATTTACAGGGCCAAACAAGTAAGCCAGTCATCCCATGAACGTAAAGTGAGGATGAATGCAATGACATTTGGTAATAAGCCTGACTTGCATGTCAGATTGTTTTTTCCTGAAGACAACTCTGATGCAACAAGGAAAATTTTCGAGGTGAAAACCCAGATTTTAAAATCATGACAAATACAAAAGAAGAGATTCTTTTTGGTGAAGTCAAGACAAAAGACTCATCCTTATTGGTCAATAAAGATCTTGTCAAACTCTCCAACTTTCAAGCAGGTGCCTTAGATGAGTTGGTCAAAAAATACGGAAACAAAATTGGGTTGACTTCTTTTGGTATTTGGATTTGTGGTAAGTGATAAAATTGGTATGATTTTTTTTAATGCATTTATTAATACACATTTTAAAGGTACGCGTATTCGCGTTTACGAAATGGACCTGAACTATGATGGAATGTATAGAATGTTCTTGACGGCAAATGTAATGACTCCAACGGAAGGAGCACAATTCTTAAATTTGATACCAGTACTAGAAGCATTATATAATGTTAAAGTAAGTAATAGTAGTCACTGTTTGCAATTCTAGAACAAATTGTTATGATATTAAAATATTTAATGCATTTAAGGACCGTATTTATGAAGTATTGAAGGTAATCACTTCTGATACTCCACCTAGTTCACCACGTTCTACCTTTTGCCGAAATTAGTCAAGATTACTATTACTGGTCTACAGTCAAAGTAATTTACACAGTGAAAGTCGATATAACGGATTCGTCGGGACAGGCACCAAAACCGTTATATCGTGACAATCCGTTTTTACCGAAAATCCGATATAGCAAGCTCAGAAAATGCTTGATATAACGGTTTTTATTTATTACTTGATATTTATTAAGTTTGTCAATGTACACGGTAAAAGTATATATTTGTCA
>CAJVPI010001666.1:0-10694 GCA_910592345.1 Paraglomus brasilianum
ATGATGCATATATACAATGGATTGAATACTCTCTATTGACAAACATACAAGAGATGACATCATTACGTCATGAATGCACACATATAGCAGATTGGAGAACAAACGAATTGACACGTGTGACACTCAAAAAGATAGTTGACGAACAAAAGGATCATAAGGATCAGTTGTTTGATTTTCATCAGGTAAATTATTTCACGTGTAAAATGTATTAACGTGTGTATCGCGCGTTTAACGACTGTATTTGTTTAACGTGTGTATCGCGCGTTTAATGACTGTATTCGTTTACTCAAATAGCTGACCAAGGAATACCCCGAAATATTAACACCCGAGAATATTTGGATAATTGGGATCACTCGGGAGCCATCTACTCGGGAATATTATTTGGTTTTCTACCATGACACACTCTCACTATTGGATAGCTTTATACGAAATAATGAACGTGTAAAGTACATGCCGTATAGCGACTTTTATGAACTCGAAGAGATCGGATCTGGTGGTTACGGAACAGTTTATACTGCCAGATATAAAGGAGAAGTACATATATCTGGGGGAGATATTGTTGTACTCAAACGGTTTAAGAGTTTTGATGAAACGCCGGAATTATTTATTTCTGAGGTAAGCAATAATTGGTAGTATTAATTAAAGTGATATTTGATTTGACTCTGTATTTATTTTTATTTAATAGTTCAGAAATCATGCCAAGTGCACGAACAGGGTTTACGGTTTCCTTTATATTTATGGAGTGACACAAGACCCAGAAACAAAAGAATACATAATTGTTATGGAATATGCTAACAATGGTAGTCTTTTGTCTTATTTGGATCAAAATATTGACAAATTGACATGGATGGATAAATTAGTGCATTTGAGGAATATAGCATATTATCTGTATAATATTCATCAAGTGGGGTTAGTGCATTGTGATCTTCATGGCGGAAACATAGTTTTGCATTATTATGGTGACAACGAGTCTGCAACGCGCCTGTATATATGCGATCTTGGTCTCTCGCGATCAATGAATTCGCGCGAGTCAAATACAAATATTCAAGGTGTTTTACCCTTTGTTGCACCGGAAATCTTTCATACTCGCAAATTTACGACGAAATCAGATATATATTCCTTTGGCATTATCATGTATTTGATTGCCACTGGTGAACCACCTTTTCGAGATAGGCAGTTCGATAGAGATTTAGTATGCGATATTATGGGCGGACTACGACCATCAATGCCTGATTCCGCACCAGAGGAATACAAGAAACTTGCTGAGCGGTGTTGTGATGCTGATCCTGATAGGCGTCCAGTTATACAGGGACTTTGGAATGATATTGAGAAGCTTATTGACGAGAGCTATTCTGATGACAGCACGTGGAATACCATATATCATAATGATGTAAAACCCTTATCACGTCTCGAGAAAGAGAGTAAATATTCTAGTACGCTTTTACCTACTGGAGATCTGCCTAAACCAAGGAATAATTCTCATCAGTTACCTCCCTTATCAGATTTCAGCTTGACAAGTTTAGAGTTAGGGGAGGTTGACGAGGAGTAAGGGAGAGTTTGGATTTAGTGGCGGTTACAAAGACTTTTGTTCATGTAAACGAAGTTGTTAGCATCGACCACTGCTTACGATTTAGTGACTCACTCTTTCGAATAAACTTGTAATAACGAGTTTTATTCACGAGTTTACCTCTTCCAATCAAATAAATTAAATACGATATTCTTCCATACTGTATGTCAATATGAGTTGAGTTAAAAATAAAATCGTGCATGTTACTTTTGCCGGGTTATCATTTGAATAAATATAGAGTACATTATTTAAAGTTTATGAAATTGGTAATGAGTTTGATGCTAATCGTTCCTGAATAAAATACGTAGCAACATTCGAGCTCGGTTCGAAGCCTCATTGTCAATTTCAGCACCAGAAAGCCGTGCTTCCTGACATTGTTTTCATACCCAACCCATGCAGTCGGCCAATAAGGTAATGGGTTATTTAAGGCTTTGATAGAGGCGATAGCCACTTCATGACTAGAATACAGACAAGAATCCTGGTGACGCGATAAAAGCAGATCCCACACCTGCTCGAAATCCTCCCATTGAAGAATATGCCTGAAACTCCTATAAGAACTAAAATCTTTGGTCATTATGCGAGTGATGAATCATTGATCCACTCATTCCCTCGAAGATCTATCGCCATTCTTTTCACAATATTGTAACAACGCAAGTTTAACGGCATCCAATAACGGAAATAAAATTGCCATACGCAAGTGTGCCAACCATAATGGTTTGTTCATATCAACTGGGTGAATAATGTTTGGTCTGCACCATTAAGATCATTGTTCATCGCGGATCGAAGAAGCATTCTTTGGTATATCATCATCCGTTCGTGGACCGACTCGCAATCTCTGAATAAAGTCGGATACATTCCGTAATAAGTAGCAGCTGTAGGACTAATATTCAAATCACCCATCTGTTGCCCAAATAGACCGAGCGAGTCCCGTCATCTTTGTACCTGATGCACGGAACTGCACTCTCACTTTCGACACTTGAATGATCACCAATTTCCTCTTCTCCGATTATGCACTATCCCTCCATGTGAGGTCCAACGCGTACTCGGTTCGAATGGGGTGTTCTGTCTTATAAAACAATGCTCGAGCTTTAAATCTATAGAAAAGAAGAAAAGAATTAGCAAAAGACAAATAACCAAGACAAATTCATAAAAGCTCGGCGAAAGAAATACCGCGATGTGCGACGTGATGGTTGAAGCAATTTATTCAGTCTCCAAACTTTCCTACGTAGGAACCTTTAGTACTATCCGAAGCTGCCTTTGTCTTTTCCCAATCCAATTTCGCTAGCATACAACATTGCCAAAGTTATAATGGCATCCATTGATTCACAGGCTTGGGTACGGATTTGATGCCGATGGGTGATTGGCTTGTTATCAAATGAAATATTGCCAAATCCCAGGCCAAGAGATTCGCGCGCGCGATCAAACGAGGCGTGTTTTTCAATAGCAAACGAATTCTCGTCCGATTTCTAAAGATTAATTATATAATATTACTTTTACCATTATATAAAGAAGCCGAAACAAATCACATTCCCTCGTAAAGCAATTAGCTGTGCTGATTAATATCCCTGATTTTCATTCCTTTCGTAGTCACTTTTCACGATAAGAGTAGAGTCTACCGGTATTCTACTGTCAAGCGATACAAGGCGTGTATAAAATACCATCATCCAAAACTTTGAATTCTCAAGTAATTTCTCAAGAAGAAATCATTTTCAATTACGGATTGCTGAGAGAGCCCGCTCCGGTAATGCCACGTGAAGCAGTATTACCAGACCCAGGAGATGAGGTTACGGAAGTAGAGAATGGCCTGAGTAATTAATGGGGTTGACTGTGAATTTATTACCTGTTACAGTAATTTTGCGTTACCTAAATATATAAAAATATTTCTCAGATTTTTCCGAATTTTAACTACAAAAATGTCTTTTGAGCAATTGGGTATCGATGGGTGGCTCGTGGAAGCCCTTAGAGCTATGTCAATTAAATACCCTACTGAAATACAAAGTGCATGCATTCCTCCTATACTGGCAGGAAGAAACTGTATTGGAGGCGCCAATACGGGATCTGGTAAGACATTGGCATTTGCATTGCCCATACTTCAGAAATTGTCTGAGGATCCATATGGCATATTTGCACTAGTATTAACGCCTACGAGGTAAATCATACTAGCTGTCAACGTTCCATATATTTCAACTCTGATAAGTGTTAATTCCCAGCGTGTATTTCTCCCTAACTCTTCCCCCCCCCCCCCCCAACCACTTCCATTCATATAGAGAATTAGCGTTTCAAATAGCTGATCAATTTCGTGTTCTTGGAAAGACTACCAATCTGAAGGAATGTATTGTCGTCGGCGGGATGAATATGATTGAGCAGGCGATAGAGCTATCGCGGCGTCCTCATGTTGTAATATCTACACCTGGTCGATTAGTTGATCACATAAGAAACAGCAGCGATTCGGTTTATTTGAAAAAAATACGCTTTCTGGTAATTAATTCTCTGTTACGTTTTTTCCCCTTCCACCTGCTATGTATTGGTTATCATATTATTAACGCAGATATGTATTAATATAGATCCTTGATGAAGCTGACCGTCTCTTATCCCCCACGTTTTCTAATGACTTGTCCATAATATTTGACAACGTTCCAACAACAAGGCAGACACTGCTATTTACTGCTACGATGACAGATAGCATCCTTGCACTAGGAAGTGAAGAGGACGAGACGAAGAAGCCATTTGTGCATCAAGTTAATTCAAAGTACGTATATACATAAGATAACCGTCTTGAGTATGTATTAACATTTACGCGACCTTTAATGCTGCGGAAAAAAAAATGGAGATCTATACGGCGAAAATCAACATTTTTTGTAGTGGCTTATTGTTGTCGCCATAAATGTCATGTAGACTATGGTGATCGCATGTAACGCTTATGATGTGGCCATGATGTATATACTATACGCGATTACTAATACGCTGCAGTATGTCCACCGTATCATCATTGACACAGTACTACGTGTTTATCCCATCCCACGTACGTGAGCCATACCTGGTATATCTGCTAAATCGAGAAGAACTAAACGGAAAGTCGACCATCATATTCTGTGGCAGATGCAGAACAGCCGAGTTGCTGAGAGTGATGCTCTCTAAATTAGATATAAGATGTGCAAGCCTGCATTCAGTAATGAGTCAGAAAGAGCGACTAAACAGTCTTGGCAAATTCAGAGCTGAAGCAGTCAAAGTGTTAATAGCTACCGATGTTGGTAGTCGGTAAGTGACGCGATTGCATAACATTTGATTAAAATCTGTATAAACTGACCCAACCTTTTATTTGTTAATAGTGGTCTCGACATTCCAACGGTACAGTTAGTTATCAATTATAATATTCCAAGCGATTCAACTGATTATATACATCGTGTCGGAAGAGCAGCTCGAGCAGGTGACTGATGATGGGAAGAGACGTGCAATTATTATATAAACTATGTGAGATTGCAAGTTATTCTAACATCACACCATCATCCATAATCAGGACGTGATGGTACCTCTATATCATTTGTTACTGAGCAGGACATTGAACTTGTGCATAAAATTGAATCACGCATAAGTAGGTTTTTTCCCTATCAGCTCGAAATTGGTTTTTCTGTTTTAAATATAATATCTGAATTCGCCCATCTATTAAGCAGATAAGAAAATGGATGAGTGGGAAGTAAATGAAAATAAAGTATTGGATATGTTGAACAAAGTGGCCGATGCCAAGCGTGCTGCTACAATGGTATGTAATTAAACCTGTTACCATCGCTTTTATTTTACATTGTGCATTTCTCGCATTAACGTTATATTGATTTATAGCATCTTCACGATTCACACTTTGGATCAGCAAAAGAAATTCAAAAGAAAAAGCATAGACTACTGAATGGAACTGTTGCGAAAAAGAATGTTGGTAGCCGCAGGAAAAAAATAAGAGACGAGAAAGATAATAAAGTGTCAAGTTAATAATGTTATCGTATGGATCCGAGTATTTTCCTGACGCTTTTTATATGCATTCCATCATGGACTTAATAAATTACAAAAAATCGAATTATTTGTTACGTTTTTTGACTCTTTGTGTTCCCATCCATATAACATCTGAAATCCCTTCCCATCCCGGAAAATGTCGTAGCCAATATATAAGTAATATAATGTAAATAATAACCAAGGTTATTATTATTGTCAAATGAGTAACGATAATATTGGGAACAGGCAGGCGTTAGCTTAGAACATTAAACGCGTATAATCTTAGACGTCTATTACTACGTATCAAAAGAGCTTTCCCCACCCCAGTTTTAAGTTCTAATCACGTTTTCTTTGTTCACACCGCTAAATAACTAGTTCTTCATTGACAAAAAAATTAATTCATAATAAGTCACTACAGCATTTGTTATTTAATTAGTAATTTATCTTACAAAATGTGAGGTGTGAAGACTTATTAAGGCGTAGTATCGATTAGTAAATTAAGTCTTTAACGCTCCTCCCAAGACACATTGTTAAAAGGCAATTTTTGTCTATGTGAAATAAATTAAGATTCACTTAAATAACCCGTCAAACTCTTGACATAATAGTCTGCATCATCTTCGTCTTCCTCTGTAGCAGTAATATGATTTTTTCTCTTTGATATATTGTCAATGTCACTCTTTGATTCAATGGATTCTAACACTTCCTCATCTTCCTCATCCTCATCCTCATCCTCACCCCCCTCCTCATCTTCATCCTCTTCATTCTCCTCATTTCCCTCCTCTTCACCCGCATTGTCCTCCATTTGGTGAAACTCCTCAATCATCGACTTGAACTCACTGCTATCTGCTAATTTCTCAAGAAAAGCATGCTGTGAAAGACATACAAAACCGTATTAGTGCCATAGTTTTCTACTGTGCTCGCATAAAATATACAAAACTTACTGTCACAAGTTCCTGTCCTGTTTTCCGTTCATTACTATCCATTTCCGTGCATAGTGCTAAAAAGTCTTTAAATTCCGCTGACCATTTTTCTGGCTTACTTAGCGGCGGTATGCCATATTGGGCGATTAGTGCCAATGCCTGATAATGCCACTATGTTAGTAATTGATTTAAAATTTTTTGGAGTCGTTCGTTCAATACACCGACCGTACCTTTAATGGGGGATGTTCAGCATATGGTGGATTACCTTCGGCCATTTCAACTAATACAACACCAAGACTCCATATGTCAACCTAAACAGAAAACCGACTTGTCAATTAACGACTAGTTAAGATAAACGTGTTACAATATTAGGACCAACACTCACCTTTGTGTCATATTGGGCTGCTCTTATAACTTCCGGTGCCATCCAAAACGTTGTTCCAACGACAGAATTTCGTCGGGCATTTGCATCAGCAAGCTTTATGGCATGACCAAAATCGGCTAAACGCGTAATTACATGAGAAACAGGTTAATTAAACCAAATATTTTCGGAGAAAAAAAAAGGGGTGGAGGGAGGTTCTGTTTGCAAATACGTTACCGAGTTTTATATTTCCATGTGCATCCAGCAATATATTATCACTCCTAACATCACGATGAATACAATGTCCTTTATGTAAATGTATGAGAGCTTGTAATATTGAATGAGCTACAGTCGATATTTGCGGTTCAGTAAAACGTGGTCCATCTGGATGCATTAGGATAAGATCTGCTAACGATACATCCATGCATTCCATAATAACCTAAAAAAAAAAACAATAATAGTCATGTAAATTTGCGAAATAGAAATTAAGTAGTATGTCCCTAATTGACATTACGAGCATCTCATGGACTTACCCATACAGCCTCCTTTGTAGAACAGCACGCAAGACATTCAACTATATTGATATGCTTGTTCATCTTCATTAGTGAGACTTCATTCTTTAGTATGCTCAATTTTGCCGTACTTGTAAACGGTATAATCTTGATAGCAACCTATTGAAACGTAGCATGTTAGTCCATGTCCATGTCTATTTCAACAAATTTCTTCAAGTCCCAAAGTAACTCGTACCACTTTGTCTGCCTTTCGTGCAGCATACATATCACCAGATTCTCCTTCAGCTATTTGGGTTAAATCTGTGTACGACAGTGTTGGATCACCCTTGTCCAAGATATCAGCTATATAAATCAATGCGTAAGTACATGTAACGGCTTTATCACAAGCTTATGCCACAAATTCTTAACGATGGTACAAACCAAGATGTTGTATTTCCTTGGGTAATGGGATTTGCTTAGCCTTGATCGGCGGAGCTTGAAGCTTTGGAATGTCTTTTGGTGGAGGAGGTATTCGATCCCATTGTATATTCGGTATGTTATTAGAAAACGTTTTTGCGCGATTATCTGTATTAATATTATCTTGCGGAACAGGACCAAATCTATCTTTCGAAGGAGACGCTGATCCTCTCCTCTCTGGTGGAAAAACAGGCGAACTCAATAGTCTTTGTGCATACTGTGATTCATTGGGTGTCTTTCTTGGCGTTATGTGTCCATTACTATTTTCGTAGGGTGGGCCGTTGTTGAAGGTTCGTACGTTAGGAAGTGGTGACGATGGCCGATCCCGTATTATATCTGGCGAAACGCCCTTGTTTGTCGGCGTGATCGGAGAACCATTGTTGAAAGTTCGTTCGTGAGGAAGTGGTGACGTTGGCCGACCCCGTAACCTATCAGGTGACATACTCTTATTCGCCGATGTGATCTGAGAACCGTTGCGTTCATGAGGAAGTGGCGATGATGGTAGATCCCGTAATATATCGGGCGAAACACTCCTGTTTCTCGATGTAATCTGAGAACCGTTATTGAAAGTTCGTTCGTGAGGAAGTGGTGATGATGGCAGATCCCGTGTATCAGGCGAAACACTCTTGTTTCTCGATGTGATATGAGAACCATTACTGAAAGTTCGTTCGTGAGGAAGTGGTGATGATGGTAGATCCCGTAATATATCGGGCGAAACACTCTTGTTTCTCGATGTGATCTGAGAACCATTACTGAAAGTTCGTTCGTAAGGAAGTGGTGATGATGGCAGATCCCGTAGTGTATCAGGCGAAACACTCTTGTTTCTCGATGTGATCTGAGGACTGTTCGGGTCCCTAGAGAGACTGGGACCAGCCACTACAATTTTCCTCGGTGATTGAGAAGGTGTAGATATATTTTGATGTGGCGTCGATACTGATTGAATAGTCATTTTCGGTGGAATCCGCCTTGACGTAGACTGGGATGGTGAGGTGGCTTGCTTAAATGAAGTAGGAGATTGTGATTCTTTTGCTGAACCTTGCGACGATGTTGATCCTTTTCGTGACCCGGCCTTACTGGATATGCCATTAGTCGGTTCGTTCAAATGATTAAACTTTGATGTAGCCGAATTCTTTCGAAGAGATAAGTGTGTTGCGGATGTTTTGCGTGTGAATGCGGGTTCCGTTGGCGAATGTAATTGTGAACCATCACGGTCTTGCGTGCCAAGAGATATAGAGCGCTGATGCACAGGATTTTGTAAGCGGCTGGCCGCTGTTTTAGAACGAGAATCATGTAGGCTATTTTGTTGTGTAAGCTTTCCTGGTTGTCGCTTAAACTCTTCGTTTCTCATTCCAGCAGATTTTAGACTAGCTTTCATTTCCGGAGGTAAGCCCTAATATAGATATGTGTGTGTGTGTGTATGTATGTGTGTGGGTGTGTTATGTGGGTGTGCGTATACATATATTTCTAGTAATTATCAAAAAAGCCGTCTTGGTGCTTAAATAGCAAAGGATCAGCTTTAACTCTAACATACCATGATACCATGCTCATTAACACTAACATGAACAACATGTTTTGTGTTGAATGGAGTACCTATGTTCTTCCCAGTTATCTCTGTTTTTTCTAAAACAAAGATTGATGCAAAAGTTGTAATGCTCAATCACAAGTGTCGCAAATACAAATTTACATTTTACAGTGAACCAAGAAACCTTACCAGAAGACCCAGGGCGTGGTACGAGATTGGGATTAATGTACCGAGTATTCACTATCTCGTCACTTGGCACCGTATTTTGCCATACATCTGGCAGACCCTACATAAAAAACTTCCCTCTATAAGTAAATGTTAACGAGCTCAACTTAAGAACTAGTAAAGTCAAGTCTACAATTCATAATACCCCGGCTGACTCGGACCTCTACATAAAGTCTCGGACATTTAGATTACATCAATCCTTACCAAGAACATTCCGCTCTCGTGGTGATATTCAACATGAAGGCCGTGCTCAAATTCAGTCGGACTACCAATCTGCAAGGCTGTACCTTTTTTCTTTTTACCTAAACTCGAGGCGGAGATATTGTTGTGCTTATAGTAGCCGTTGTTCCAGGTAGAGCTTGAATCTGCTTTTTTACCTGCTAGTTTAGAGGTGGACCGGTCGGAAGCAGGCGAATCCCCAGAAAGTCTACTACTGTCTCTGTAGTCATTAACCTCCGGCTGCACCCCATCATTAGTTGACACTTGAGAACCCAGCTTGACAAACTTTCCTTTCAAAAAAGCCACTATACTAGTCAGTTACGTAGGGAGGGCGGTCCCTTAGTTTTGATGAGAGCCGGTAGTTTTGGTAGATGCTGTATACTGAACGATAGAAGTAAGATGGCACAACATACGCGAACCAAATTTGATGAACCAAGTGCGACAGGGTATCATGTTGTACAAGTAGCATATTAACATCAACAGCGGTTGAGATCGCGAAATCAAAGTTTTTTTTTTTTTTTTTGTTGTTGTTTAGAGTTGGCAATAGTAATCAGTTTATTGCTTATAGCGTAACAATGGTTGACCTAACTGAAAAATTCGAGCAAGGAACAATCAAGATAATCCAAAAATACTCGCTGCATTCTGACCAAAAAAGAAAAGGCTGTTATGGCAAGGGTTTGTGGAGTGCTTGGGTTTTCTATTTATAACCCCTTTTGTTGTTGTTGCAAGCGGACTTGCAAGTATACAGTTGGCATTAAAATTTTTTCTTATTCTTATTGTTTAAACTAATATAGTTATACTGATACTGTATCACGGAGACCAATCCCGTGACTTTAAATATTTCCAAGCGCGGATGGACAAAAAGAACACCAAAAAAGCGTAGTTCTTCTACATGCTTGTAAATCTACAGGATATGGTCCTCGCCTCCCAT
>CAJVPI010001667.1:0-10688 GCA_910592345.1 Paraglomus brasilianum
AACACTTTTCTGAAAAATTCTACAATTATACTCAATCCCACTCACAAGATATGCAGTACAGTACTGGCACTGACTTCTTAACTGTAAAAAAAAGCACTCATAATGATAAGCATGCCCACAAGTCAAAACACAGCTACCTCACAAGAGTTGCTACATCCCTCCAAATCACAGAATCTGTTCATTTGAGGAGGATGTGTTGTGCTCCAGGCCATTGGCAATATTTTAGCATCAACTTGAATTCCAAGTGTTTGAAATTCTTTCTGGTGGTGGCAAATAATTGGGTGATCTAACATACACAGGATCATCATCAGTTTTGTATAAGCAATGATGACATATCATTGTTCCTCATTCTATCTCAAGGCATTTGATCAGATGCTCTGGAACTTTGATAAACATCTTTGCTTCTGCACTGGGCCATGCTGAAGAAATGTATACCTGATGTTTTGGGTGTGAACAGACATAGTTAGTTTTAATCTTTTTTGTATTCACGATCAATTTATTATATTGCTTCCAACACAAAGCCTTGCTGACCAAGTCCAGATGTTTACTCGAATTTGGTATTATTAGGCAGTCAGATACAAGAGAGGCACTGTGCTGTTCATCATCACAACACCCTGTTGGTCTTTCAAGTCACAGTGTCAACTCTTTCTTTTTCCCTTCTTTTTGTTAGAATGGGCTAAACTTTGCTTGCTGGAATCTTGTGTGGACATTCTTCACAAAAATGCTTCTTTGCTAGTTTCTGAATTACTTTGCTGTTTCTTGAATTACTTTGGCAGTATATGTAAGAAAAGGTGCAGTTTAAGATTTTGTTTGTTGTATCTTTTAACAATTCGTTTTCATGGCATACAATTGGTTTAAAGTCGACTAATACTAAGGGGATTTTTTAATATGTGCAGACTATGTGTGTAACATTTCGACTGTCATCCAATCATATTAAAGCCCGCTATGCTTGTCCAATCCTAATCCCTTCTCAATTGTTGCATGCATAGTTTCCGGTTTATTTTCTTGTGAGGAATACTGACATCAGAACTTGATGCTTCATCTGTTTTCTTCATTATAATCTGGTATAGTAACTCTCCCACTTCTTGTTTGATGCTTGATTTATGAAACGGATAGGCAAAATGTCAATTGTTATTTTTATCATATATGATTGTTGACGTTCAGTCATCTAAAGGAATTAATATGTTAAGAGTCACTTGATCTCACCCTTTTTGATGTTTCCTTATCGACCTGCAAGTCATGTTCACGTTTCTTGCTCTTGTTGATAAATCTATTCTGGATTACATTTATCTGGTTTGAGGCATTTTTGGTTGCCTGGAGTTGTTGTTTTGTCTTATTGAAAGAAAAAAGTGTCAATCAGCTTTTCCGTAAAATGAAACATTAATTTCCTTCTGAACAACAGCTCTTTATGCATATTAGACCTGCAAATACCTCAACTTCTTCTCTAACAATTGAGTGTTTATTTCAACTTTTTCAAATTTGATCTTATTCCAAAATAATTTTACATCCTCCCATTGGGCTTGCTGTTGAAATTATTGGGGAAGAAATTATTATAGGAAGAAAAGCGGGTCATTAGGGGTTGTGAACGAACGCGTCGCTCTTGGCACTAAGACGTGTTGCCTTTGGCCTTCACACAAACTTAGGATGGAGCCCACCGGAGATAGCCCCCGTAACTAACCCGACGCGTTGCCAGGTCGCTTAGGTGGTTGTTTCGACAGCGCCCAACTCCTTCCTTATCCCCTCGCCACTTTTCCCCTTCTGATTTATTCTCTTCGATACCAGGCCTAAAAACAAAAATATTACCTTAAAAATTCCACCATCGTTATTAAGGGCAGAGGCAACCTTTCCCCACTTTTTATCTGCAGTTTCTGCAACGTATGAAACGAACTTTGATATAAGAGTATGCTCGACCGACTTATTGAACGAGAAGTCATCTCTTGTTTGACGGAATTTCAGGATGGAAAGAAGAGTGAAGTTTTCGGGGTCCAAAGCAGTTTCCCAGTATAGAAAATATAAAAAGCAATAACGAGAAAAAAATTTTGTTTCGCAAAAGCAGAATCGATTATTGCGCAGAAAATATGTCACATGTAAGCATTGATTGATTCGAATTCGGTTGCGACTCTACCAAAATTGTTATGGTAGTTTTGAAGAACTTGTTCAATCTCATCAAGTCTCGCAGTAGAAGTATTTAGCATTATCAAGATTCTTTGGATCTCCGCTGTAAAGTTTTCATCGCGTGAGGTGAGTTCAGCGTTAAATTTGGCACGGTAATCGGTGAGTACCTGGCATCGCGATTGGCAAGAATTTCATTAAATGTCGTATCACGTGCAGAAGGGTCGGAATTATGGATGTCTTTCTTGGTGATACGTGAAAAATAAAACGTGGGCACCAATGAGCAAGTAAATGGACGAACATCGATAGGCCTGCGAAATCCAAAAATGGAGCGATCCCCGAAACAGCAAGTGATGTCATCCATAAGTTCGTATTAACATATTCTACTTTTTTAAAGTTAAACTACAATACTGTACCACCTTTGAATGGGAAAAGCAATAGCGGATAGTACAGGTATTGGCTTCTTTTTTCTTGGGGTAAATCTAACAGCTAACGACATTCCTTGAAAAACTATATCCGCTGAGCAATTTCACCCAGCAATGTCGCTTCAGCGTCTCAATTCAACTAAACCGCTGATATTGGATGGTGGAACGTCAACACATCTGGAGAGAGCGTATCATAAAAATCTAACCAGCACAGTACTTTGGTCTTCTTCTTATTTGTACCAGGATCCGCAAGCGATACGAAACGTTCACTTGGACTACCTTCGTGCAGGAGCCGATATAATATCTACCTGCAGGTTTGCATAGATCTTTGGACTATCACATCTATCTATAGTCACACACACATAAAATGGTGACTATAGTATAGATAGGGTCACTACATATAGGGGTTGACTGTAGTAGAAAATGTTCAGTGATGACGGAATTGCTTTATTTTGTGTACGCGTTTTGGCAATGTTAATAAGCATAGAACAAAACACCCCCTTCTACCGAAAATGCTGATTTATTTAAAAGTATATTTTTTTCTTAGCTATCAAGCCTCAGTTGCTGGATTCAAGGAATTCACACAAGCCGAAGCAGAAGAGTTAATGAAGAGTTCCGTATCTCTTGCGACCGAAGCACGTGATATATTCTGGGACGAATATCAAAAGGATAATAAAGAAAACAGCCAGTCATTTCGCGATATTCCACTTGTTGCCCTTTCCCTTGGTCCCTATGGAGCAGTTTTATGCAATGGCGCCGAATACACCGGTGACTATGGAGCTGCTACTTTTGATGATATCCTTCGGTTTCATAAGGAGCGTCTAGACATATACGCTCCAATGTTTAGTCAAGTGGATTTCATTGCATTCGAGACAATACCGTCTCTTCAAGAAGCGAATATTATTCAAGCGCTTCTCAAACACGTTCCTAACTGCCCACCGACTTGGGTTTCATTCTCATGTAGGAA
Source organism: Paraglomus brasilianum (assembly GCA_910592345.1). Taxonomy (NCBI): domain Eukaryota; kingdom Fungi; phylum Glomeromycota; class Glomeromycetes; order Paraglomerales; family Paraglomeraceae; genus Paraglomus; species Paraglomus brasilianum. The sequence goes on from CAJVPI010001667.1 coordinate 3,505, forward strand.
TTCTCATTTGGTATCACATGGTGAACCATTAACAGAGTGTATCAATGCTTGTATGGATGTTTCTTCAGTCGTTGCTGTCGGGGTCAATTGCACAAACCCTCAACATGTAGGGGATCTAATCGGTATTACGCGTAGACAACTTGACGACATGGGATTAGTGGAAAAATGGGTAATGTGCTATCCCGATTCTGGTGCTGCTTGGGATGATGTTCGAAAGGAGTGGATAATTGCGACTGGTATTTCAGCCGATACGTTTGGTACTCTTTCTAAAGAATGGGTCAACATCGTAGATAAGAAAAGAATCATTATTGGAGGATGCTGTAATACGACACCTAATCATATTAGGAATTTAAGATTACAAGTTTTCGGATGAAGTATTATTGTAGTAAATAAAAAAAAGTCATTAGTTCAAATATTTAAAAGAGCATCAGACTGCTGAGACTATGCTCGAAATGACTATTATAAATTAATACATAATAACTTATTATGTACACAATGCAAACAATAACTTGCTAAACAGAAAAATCGTGGATTTGTCATCATTCATTAAACTTGCAATCGAACAGATTTCTCATCTGCCTTGACATTGGTATTTTCATCTTCATTGCTCTCTTCTTCGCTGCTGGACTTGCTTGCTCCCTTGATTCTATTGAGTGCTTGTACAGCGTCGATTGCCTGTTTAAACTTTTTCCTGGCATTAAAGTTTTCAGTTATGCCGTCTAACAAATCAATGTCCGCTGCATTTTCGCCCGTCAACCACTTGTGATGAAGAGCTTCTTCAGCGGTTGGACGCTCCGTTGGGTTAGGATTTAGCAGAGTCAGAATGAAACCTTTTGCTGTAATTAAAAAAAAAAAAGCAAACAGTGTTATATGTATAATCTGGGCGATTGTTAAAGAAATAGAACAAAGATTTTGTTTTACCGTCGTTAGATACATTTCTCCAGTATCGATCATGAAATTCAACGTGAGCAGCAGTCACTTCTTCTATAAACGCAGCGCGATCTTCCGCTCGGAAGGGAATGTAGCCACAAAGCCTGAGAGAAAAGGGCGCACGCAACAGTTGGAAGGGCGGGGACAAAGATGAGGATGATTTAAATAACAAAGGCAAATTGTGTGAATCCTGCTAGGTACAACTTACAGCGTATATGTAATTATTCTAAATAGATAGTTGCAAACAGATTAGTATGTGATTGTCAGACTTGTCGTGGCCATATATTGTACTGATGTCTGAATAAACGATAATTACCCAACACTCCATATATCGACTGCTTTGTTGTATCCTGTGCGCTTAAAAATCTCTGGAGCTACAAAACAAGAAACGAGAATTAGCCTTTCCTCAACAACTAGTTGTGCGCAATCGATCACGTTCCTACCCACCAACGTAGCCAAATGAGCCGCACATTGTTGTCATAATTTCATCATCAGTCGTTATAACACGTGAAATCCTATGAAAGACCCAAGTCAATGAAATGGATTTGCCTTTATGCAATTATATCCAAACCGATTACGCTTACCCAAAGTCGGCAAGAACGAGCTTCGAATTAGCTGTTCTGTCTTTATAAAGCAAATTCTCGGGTTTTAAATCTATAAAAGGATGAGGAGAGAATCAGCAAAAGAACAAGTAATCCATAAACTCGCAAAAAAGCAACGCAAGATTTACCCCGATGTACGACGTGATGGTCGTGAAGATATTTTACAGCGTTAAGAATTGTTTTAACTTCCTGTACAGCGTCGGCTTCGGTGAACTTTCCTCGCTGACAGATACGATCAAACAATTCACCGCCGGTTGCCCTGTTTATCAAAGACAAGAGACATCAAGAGATAATAAAGAAAGAGATCAAAAGTGACAATCAATTGCCTTCTCCTTTTCATCTTTCCCTCGATGAATAATATCGACAAAAAGGATACAATTCAAAAATTAGATAGTACTTGTCTCGAGACTCGAACCAATCGTAAAACTTTACGATATTGGGATGATCCAGATTTTGCAGGACTTGCATTTCTTTCTGCACCATTTCGTTTTGACTAGCCGCATCTTTCTTCAAAATCACTTTAACTGCTACTTTCTGACCAGTGGACACGTTTACTGCCTCTTTAACCGAACCATAAGTTCCCGTGCCTTATTATTATGTTATGCAGGAAATGCAACGAATGTGAGTATAAAAACAGCATGCTCGGAGAAGGTGGGGAATTGGAACGATCGTTTAAACCTAATGTTTTGCCAATTCGGTATTTCCTCTTCGCGAATGGTGAGAATATGTTAGTATAGCTTCAATTATCCATTATTGTCCGCCATGAAAAAACCACACGTTATCTACCTTCTTTTCGTATGACTTGGGTTGAGGCTCGCGATGCAATGCGTGGTCGATAAGGTCTGTGATGCCCATGTTATTTGAGAGTGAATACATAGTAATAGTGTGCACCGAGTTATCTTATGTTTACGATTGTCGTACACGAGGAACAGGCGACTTAAACAGACGCCACATAACAAATACTATTACAGAAATAGTCTTGTACCTTCATAAAATCCAATTGTTGCGGCGGTTCGAGAAGTGTTTTTCGAAAAACGGGTGTGCCACGTGTGACAAATATTAATATGTAGATTTCTATGAAAACTTTGTGTTTACAAAACTGACGGAAAGTATATGAAAGAAACTATAATATCAACTAGACACTTGCAATTCACCATGATTGATGGTCAAACTTTTTACCGAAAACTCCGCTGTCGAGAACGTAAAATAAACACACAAGAAACGTTATGGCTATTATAATAAAAAACCCACTTTTAGTAATTAATGTAATTAATGTTTACGTCGTAGACGGGCATGATTATAAGTTTGCACTTTGGGGCATTCTTTTTCTGAGATAGCTGCTACAGTTGAGTGTTCATAGGGAGCTGTTCAGGATGTTATTGAACGATATAAGGATGATAAACGTAATAAAGTATTGGCTGGACTGGTAGACCATCACTGAATGAGAGACGAGCAGCAGTTGGATTAAAAAATGGTAATAATGTATCAGCGCTAGTCGACATCATATTTCCGTGCATTCAGACTATTCATACTTTGTCATCTATTGCAAACACGACATGAGTCAGCTAATAGCTGAACCCGCATTATGGAGACAAAGAACGTTGATCAATTGAAAAAGAAAAGCTAAACATAGGGTTAGGGCAAACGTTAAAAAAAAACTCAAATCGTAGAATAAAGTTACATGAACAGAAAGAATAATTTTCGCTATTACGTTCCTTAAATAAAAACCAAAAAGGGTGAAATTTCTCTAATTTGTGGAAATACCATGTTGCCCATGCGGCCACAAAAAATTCTTAAATACAGTAACCGTCTATGTCAACATCATACGCTTTGTAACAATATTACAGGTTAAGATTCCAACATTGCGTAATGCTAATCAATCATACATAATTTGAGGCTAAAAGTGTATACGTTAAAAAACAATTATTAATCAAGTAGTAAATATGTAATAAATCTTATTATTATTATTTTATGTTGCGTGTGACTGTATAGTTACAGCAAACCCATTTTATGAATTTATTTGTTCAATTAATTAATGCGGTCGCATACGTCGTCGTTTAATTTCTTATGCATTGGAATGTCGAGTTAGACACCGCATATCTAATTAGAAGAATACTTGATAAACTGTAACGTTTACATTATCAACATTGCTTCAGTTACTTATAGAGTTAGTGTCTACACTTATTACATAAATTAAGCAAACAAGGTGCTGGAGAGAAGTGCATTGAAAGTCTCATAATGTTTAATATTTAATTTTAGTATTGGCGTATGGACGCCAATGTGATAACTGGTTGGAAGACTTGTGTAACAAAGGCAGATGCGCGTAAAATAGGAAGACAGATAACCGTAAGCATTTTTAGTCGATTTATATACTGTTGTTGTTGAATAATAAAACAGTGAAAAGAATGTCAAGCTCGAAATTGTCGCTGATGCTTTGTAACAACATTGATTTATTGTGGGGGCTGAAGCTGAAGCGCTCGTGACTATATACAACACTTCGTTGTGAATAAAAGTTCCTCGTCATAGTTATTATGATATACACAAAATCAACACTGATTGATCACGACGTGCTACCTTGAAAATATTCCTGCCTTATGACCAGGAAGCAGTGGACAATAATGGACGCATTCCCGCACAATATACGCGGCAATAAAATGTAAGGATATTCAGTACAATGTAACACAATAATTGGGAATAATTTTTTATTCAAAACTATGTCGTTAGTCGAGGACATTCAAAATCAAGCAACTGACGACTTGATTGAAATAATAATGACCTCAAATAGATACCTTATTCGCAAATTACCGACAAATCATGTCAAACTAATAATATATATCTATCCTATTCGAAATCAAACACGGATGGTAGTATCGTAAAGAAAACGATAATGATGCTTTTACTACTTGGAAGTATAAAGTGTGTATTGTGAATGAATATACTCACTTTCAACACACAAGCATAATAATGTTATCAGTCAGTTTAGACGGTATAAGAAATGGCTTAAGCGGCGCAACGATTTGAATTTACCGAGCATGATACAAACTATTAAATGATTGCTAAGAGACGTCTTTACTACTGTTATTCTCGATGCGGATTCTGCACTGCATGAGATGTAGTCAATGTGGCCACTTGAGATAGCCAATGAGTGATGTGCACGTGTGCAAGATCTATTGTAGTTTACGAAGAATTCGGAATGCTGTATTCTAGCAATAAATTTCTTTTTATCGTACTTAGTATTCTGGGTCAATTCATTGCACACACGTTGGCAACAGTTACACTTAACAAACGTATAAGCTTCATGAATATTGGATTCTTGGTTGTTGTGTTAGCGCTGAAAATTGATTTCGCGTTTTCGAATATACATATTATATACAGTACAATTACGCCCCAATTCCTCAATACCTATCATAATATGAAGGTAGTAATGAAAGAGGTTGACTAGTAATGCAACTTGTTCTCGCAAAGTACTGCAATGGGAAGCTTACATGGTAATGTAGCTGTTATACATATATTACTGACAGCCAAGACAATTGATATTTGCATAAACTCTTGTAGTAGTAAGTTGCATATAATACAGTCGGGATTCTACCAAATTTGGTCAATGCAGATCGCACTTTTTATGTTAATAAAAAAATTCTGGAAAGTTCTGTTACAGAACACCATTAAATAAATCTGAAAATCACGTGTCGCTTTAATCATTGGATACAAAATATCATAATTCTTCTATATATTATTATTAATCGTAATACTATTTTCAGGTAACATATTTCTAATGTCTTGAAGAATATTTACCAAGTCGTTGGGCGATAAGCCTCGAAAACGTGATCGTTGTGAATCGCCTAATAAAGGGGTTAAAGAATTGATAATGGATAAAATCTTCGATTTCGTTAATAAACTTTCAGCTTGCTTGATGGTCTGCTTCTTGGGATTGGTTGCCAAATGCCCAATGATGTTTCTTTGATTAGTTTCGCTTTAATCAAATCTATTCTTTTTGCATGTGCAATTTCACCAAACCTTCACTTAGCATCCATTCTCCGCTTATATTTTGAAAAACATGATTATCAGCATTCGGTTTACAAATTGTGCTTTTCTTATTCGATGTGATTCAACAATAAAATCAGGACGTATGCAAGGGCCGGATGTTTCATTTTCGGAATATCCTATTATGTTAAAAAGGTTAGTACGCAGTTTCAATAATTACTGCTGCGATCTCCCAATGCCATTGTGAAGGTATAGAAGGAACCAATAATTTCAGTGTTTTGTTGATTTCTTCCAGTATCGCCTTGATGTTGATCTGAAAGTTGAGAACGTGAATTACAATTCTTTCTTCAATCAACTTGTCAATTTTAGGCCTTAATCGTAATCGTTGTTCTTCGTAAGCGATTTCGATTAATCGGTAAATAGGATGTCGCCGAGCAGACCAAATCGGCGCAAACGTTCGTCTAGCTGCAAGCCTCAATGAAGGCCTATTAAACGAACTCCACTACGAAAGTTAATAATCGCTTGTAAATTTGTTCATACTTTAACTTAAATGTGGAATCCGTTTGATTCTAAATAACCTTCAACAGAAGGCTTTTTCTCAGAAATAACATACGGCCACATTAATTCAGATGCTATTGCATGCCTATATATATTACATATAGCATCCCATGACTTATGATGATCCGAGCATTTTTTAAAGAACTGTAATTGATTCTCAGTTCGATACCCTGACATTGAGCAAAATCTCTTATATCAATATCCCAATTCAGTTCGACAAATGCTTTTAGCATATTCATTTCTTCACTATGAGCCAAGGAAAATCTTTCTTCATTTTTAGTGCACGATGATACGGTACCCCATCACAAGTAACCACAACCCATTTACGTCTACCGTCTTTAACGCCGGATACTTCTTCAATATCTCAAGAACCATTCGAATATTAGAAGCCGAGTTTGGATTAATTCCTATCGGATCGGGGACAAATAACTGTGGTGTATAAACCTTGCTCTCCAGATTTGATCGAGCCTTTCCAAATGTGTGAGAACAAGTGATTTTCTGTGATATTAGGTGGCTCATTAAATCTCGGCGATTGTTGGTAATTTCTTACGGTATGTAGGACAGACTCGCTTCTTATTATCAATATTGAACGTTTGACAAGCTGAGCATTTTTTTACATATCCCATCTGGCTTTGATGACGTATTGATTCATCGATCACATTTGTTTCTTGATTTTTCTCGATACAAAATTCTTCTAAAATAATAACAAGATAATTAATAAGCCCGTTATGAATTTCATCTCTCATACCTGAAATAATTCCTCATATTGCTTTTTGGGAGGTTCGGAGTATAACCAGGGATCTGTCATCGTTTTGATCGTGACAATATGAAATACAACCGTATTGAATCCACGATCTAAGTAATTTTTTTGACCTTTTTGTTCATTGTCAAGGCAAAAAATAAGAAACCTTTGGGAAGTTGTGGCTGCTCTGTAGCTAAAGTTTCTAACCAATTAGTAAACTTCTTATAACTGCCGGAGCTCATTATATGGTTATCAATGTCGATAACCATTCTTGATCTTACTATTGAATATTTGATTGTTGAAGCAGCTAAGTTGACAGCAGATACATATCTTAAGTGCCTTGATCCGTATATAGAATTAACTGCCACTGC
>CAJVPI010001668.1:0-10686 GCA_910592345.1 Paraglomus brasilianum
AGTACAGTCAATTCACTTCAAAACGGTATAAAAATTGTTGCGACTTACAGACAATAGAGATGTCCGAAAAAAAGAAAAATTTACTAATTGATCGACGAAAATCACCAATACTTTTGGTAAGTAGGTGTAGAAATTGAACCAAAACAGCACTATGTTTCTAAATTCTCATCTGATGATTTCGATATTACAAATAAGATGAAACAGTGGGTTAATTATAATATTAATTCAAAGAAAGATCGATATCAATCATTGTTATTAATTGGTGAAACTAAAACTGGAAAGACTTCTTGGGCTAAAAGTCTTGGTCGTCATATTCATTGGTCGGGTATATTCGCATTAGATGAATGGGATGATTTAGCTCAATATATTATAATTGATGATTTTAATTGGACTGATAAGAATAGTTTAAGAATATATAAAACCATAATTGCTTGTCAGCCGAAAATTATAATGACTGATAAGTATAAAGGAAAATATATTTATAATGGTGGTTCCAAACCTTGTATTATCTTATGTAATCCAGACGACAATCCATTAGAAAGTACTAGTATAAGTAGTCGTTTTCGAGAATACATAAAAAAAAATGTTATAATTGAAGATATTGGTGATAAAAAATTACAAAAAAACCCCCCAATAGATGATAATTATAGTGATGATAATGATAAATAATTTTTGTACGCCGCAATGAATTTAATATATAAAGATATAAATACGGTTGATTTTCCAAATAGTGAAGTTAACATTGAAATTGAAATGGAACAAGTTAAAAATTACGAATTTATTGATAAAAATATTGAAAAAGTTTGTACAAACAAACAAAGAGAAGACGATGATGAATATATTAAGATGCTCAAAAAATGGGTTGATAATAGTATTAATGCAATTAATTCTCAAAATAGACCATTTTCTTTACTGTTGGTTGGTGAAAATCGCGAAAGTATGTTAAATTGGGCCAAAAGTCTTGGTCGTCATATATATTGGCAAGGTAAAAAAGATCTTCGGAAATGGGACCCAGATGCGAATTTTATTATTTTAGATGAATTTAAATGGAATGACAAAGAGGTTCCGTTAACTTTGACACTAAAGTTATCATCGAAATGTAGATGATAGATTGATAAGAGAAGTTACACATAATTTGTGTTGATCATTCAAATTCACATGATCGAGCATCTAGACAAGCCACAAAATTTTTTTCCTATATAAACACGTTTCTTGTTACATTCATAATATATCTGAAATGAAATATCTCAAGCAAATCCTCGCATTTAAGAAATCAACTTCGGATTCGAATGAATCCTTTTTGTGAGGAAAACACCTGGGAATTATCACAAGAAAATGATAATGGAATTGAATATGAGACTAAATCTGATGATGTTTGGGAACTTTCCAAATCCGAGGATGAAATCAATATTCAAAACGATCGTGTATGACGAATGTTCATAATATATTCCCTTAGACTTTCTAACAATTCTTCTTTGAGGTGGAATAAGACTTGCTTCACCCGTAAAACTGAGGGGACCAATATCAAAATTGATTACTTGATTCGGAGAGTTATCGTCGGACTGTCTTACACTGCTTGTAACAGGTGGCTTACTATAAAGGTGAGTTATTCAAACCTTTATGTCCTCAAGCTCAAAGGTTCCTGAAGTTTTCATCTCCTTTTAGGTGTCGCTTCCTCGAATTTTGAACAGTAAAAATTGGAATAAATGTATCGTTGTTCAAATTATTTCTGTTATCTGGATCAAAGTACATTCTCATAAAAAGAAATAACAACAATATTTGATCCGTCAAAAATCTTTTTTTTTCGATTTATCAAACTCCTTGTAGACTTCCAGAGCATCGATTGCATAATAATATATCGATTTCCAGATCGTCTTTCTTTCTAAAACTAGCTAAATATGTCGTTTTTAATTTCATTTCCAAGTTTAATATGATTATTCTTCAAACATATGTTATAAGTTATAACGTGCGTGTTAATATTTTTACATACACTATATTATATGATTACAATTTATCGATCCCAGTTTCTCATAAGATAACATTACTATTACGCAGTTACCCTAACCAATAAACATAATGCATAAAAGACAATACATAACAATGCAATGTTCAACGATTTTTTTCTACGATTTTCAAAAACTAATTACAGAAACTGATTGGTCGATTGGCTGATACAATACATATCATATGACACAAAACGATATTGTATAACACTAATACAGTATTTCTAAAGAAATGGTATAATAATAATGTATTCTGCATCGATTATATATAACATTAGTATTTCTGTCAAGAAATACTACACAGTATTTCTAAAGAAATGGTATAATGTATTCTACATCGATTACATATAACATTAGTATTTCTGTCAAGAAATACTACACAGTATTTCTAAACAAATGGTATAATGTATTCTACATCGATTACATATAACATTAGTATTTCTGTCAAGAAATACTACACATGATCTTAGTTAATCAGGCTGAAAGGATTCGTGTAGCAAAGCAAAGCGGCGCGAGCACAACGTACATATCAACGATGTGTTACAACGTAGCTAAAGTTTCAAGTGGTTGTACTAAGCAATATTCTTTATCATCTTTGTAGTCATCGTAGCATTTGTACTTGTAGAGCAATTCAAAGATCTATAAGCAATGAATACATCGATCATGGTTGTTAACGTTATAATTGAAACTAATATTTTTTAAGATATATGTTAGGTGAAGGGGTGTTGGATCGTACGGAATGTATACAAAAAAAAAGTTCATCAATATCTACCATTTTGTTATCAATTGAGGTAGGGAGAGAACATGACAACATTACGGCACGTTTCCTGTGTAACTTTTGGCGTATTATGTTTTCTCGTTCCCTTTCCTCATCCATCTTAATTGTAAATCTACTAGATAATTACTATCGCCCAACTTCTTCATCATTCCCGCTCGCTCTATTTCCTTCTGCTAATATTCCAAGTTATCATTTGTTATAGGTTGTTAACGCTGTAATTGAAATTACTAAAATTCATATATAATAATCCTCAATGATTTTTTAACAGCCTATAAACAAATGTCACATCTACAAAATATTAAAATTTCACGACCGCAACGTTTGTATTTGTCGAAAAATTCAAAGATCTGTATGCAATATATACATCGATCGTGGTTGTTAACGCAGTAATTACTAGAATATAATTTCTTAAAAATAAATATAAAGATTTAAGTTCGGATTTCGATAATATAGAAGACAATTATGTAGAAGATATTGATTTAGATTTATAAAAAAGGAGAAATAGTATATAATTTATACGTTCTGCTTTTTCATTATTAATATTAATTATTTAAATAATAATAATAAATATTTATAGTTGAAATTTTATAAACGTAGTGTCCGTGATACGAACCCGTCTGAGTAACCGAAACATAATGTACAACAATACAATCAAAGATTTTTTTTTTTTGGATTATTTGGAATCGGGAAATGATTGTTAGTATAACTTCCAAAAATAGATAGTCCATCTAATTTAGAAATGATTATCATAAATTAACCAATTTAAAAATAACGTGACTTAAATTCTATTTCCTTTTTTGAATGTTAGATTTATATGGCAATGTAAAAGGCCGATCAATTATATGGCAATGTAAAAGGCCGATCAATCAATTTCACAAAATCGCAAATATCTCAAGAACCGTAAATGCTACGAGAATGAAACTTACATATTTTGTAAACATACCTGTTGTCGATACGCATATTAAATTTCACAACAAGCCATAAAGTACACTCTCTCATAATTCAAAGATTTGTAAATAGTACGATCGCCGATCTAATCGTTAATACTGTATTTGAAATTACTACAATCTCTACATAATACTCCTCAGTGATTTTTTTAATAACATGTAAAAAAATGACACACCTACAAAATATGAAATTTTCACGATTGCAATATTCGTATTTGTTGAGTAATTCAAAGATCTGTATGCAATGTATACATCGATCATGGTTGTTAACGCAGTAATTGAAATCACTAGAATCCGTACATAATAATCTACAATGATTTTTTAATAGCTTGTAAACAAATGTCACATCTACAAAATATTAAAATTTCACGAGCGTATCACTACAAGCTTGATGGATCTCTGCATTTCAAATCAAATATAAGGAAAATTAATTTTAATAAACACGGTTAATATTAACTCACATTCTTAAACAAACATTTTTACAACCCTGGCTCAGAATAAGACTACCTACAAAAGTGCAAGTAAAATCCAAGAGACATATGATGTCTCGGTTGAAACATTGCGACGATGGGCCACCTCCGGAAAGGTTGCCATTGTCAAAACACCCGGAGGAAAAAGACTCTATTCAATTACAGATGTACACAAAGTCTTTGGAGATGACCGGCAACCCACAAAGGCCAAGGTTTGTTACGCAACAAGAGTCAGTTCAGAGACGACCTCGAACGACAGATCTCCGACAACGTTATCCAGGACACGAAATTATCAGTGACATCGGTTCGCTCAATTGGAAACGTAGAGGGTTTGTTACCTTTTTGAAACGTGCATATAGGGACTGTAATTTAGTATTAGCACTAATTTACCAGATTGAAACAAGGGAGTAAGAGTTATGCTGCTTTAACTGATATTGAAATTTGGTACAGGCCTGCACCGTAGCATTTTGTGTACCCATGAGCGCAAGTCTGTTAAAAAGACTCAATATATCTATACCAAGGGACAATGAGCTTCACGAACAACTACCGTTACAAAATTCCTTTACTTGACTACCCATAAAAAAGCATATGTCGTGCATTTATGACTGATCCAGAGGTATTCGTGAATACAAAGCGAATAGAACAAGCAGTATCAAACTCATTACCAGTTACGGTTCCATAAACTTTAGATAGTTCGTTCTCAATATTTTACTATATATTATTTTGCCCGCGATAGCATCATATGTTCAATTTTCTGCAGGTTGGTCGAAGAGTCTTGACATGCATGTTAAGATGTTACGAGGCAGCCAGAATAGATGTTCTACGCGTTCGCGATCACAACCTATAGTATCTTCACGTGATGTGGAAGCTAATTAAACTCGGACGTGTCTACGACTCAGATTATGGGCTTTTGTTCTCTTCCCCTACATGTAAAGTAGATAGATAAAAACAGCTTAAACTGGGCTTTAGCGAGCACTTTGTTGCAAATAAAAGTTCCTCGCGATCGTTACTAGGGACTACGAACTCATGTCCGGACAATAGAGAGTTTTCATATGAAGCAGAGATTTATGTCGAAACGGAGTATGAACGCTCGAAAATTAATTCCGCTTAATCAAAGACTGAGAGAGTTCACTACTAACATTATTTGTTGTGCCAGAAATATATATCGAATTGAATGGAGGAAAGGATTATAGGCTTAAATTACGTAACGGAGTTGATTTAATGCTATTGCTAATTCAACTTACAAATCATTAAAATTCTCCCAGCACATCTACTCAAAAATGATTCTTCTGCATTCATATAAATACTTGTCCAAAAACACATTCCTCTGCTGCTTCATATAGGCTTGCTGAAATGGATGATGGAATAGTATTTGTCCCAATACTGTATAAATTAGTTTTTGTTATATAATCCCATTCTTCAAGGGTAAAATATTCATAAGGGTATAGACATGGAGATGAGATAACAATAATTGATGCTAGTGCCCTGTAATAAAATTGTAAAATATTAAACCTGAGAATATAATTTTTCCTTTAGATATAGAATTTTGATTGTAAAATACCAATAATATCTCATAAGTATTGTCCCACTTCAACAATCCTTTCTTTGCTTTATCAATTGCACTCCATTGATATTGACGAAATTTTTGTGTTATATTAACATTTCCTACAACCCACTGAAGCACATGAATAACATCAGTATTGTGCCAGATAAAGCAATCAAAGGTTAACTCTTTACTCACCTCAGTATAAGGTTGCTTCTTTAGTTGCTCTTCAAGTTTTGCAAGATCATCAATCCCAACTTATTCATCAATATTTTCCACCTCTTCAGTTTTTTCATTTACTGAGTTTTTGTTTATACACAAATCACTGGAAGTTTTTGGACTTGATGGTATCTCATTCTTCTCACTAACTTTATGTCTTTTTGATTTTTTCTGTACTTGCTTTTCTTGAAACTCAGGTCCTGATGCCTGTCCAGCTTTATTATTATGCAACTCAAATACTTCTTGAATATCACACTAAAAATTAAATTGCAGTTATTTGACAAATAATTAATTCCATCAATGTTCACAATTTGTATTTGTACCTCTCCTGAATCTTGATTTTCACATCCCTCAGCTTGATCTCCTAGCCTGCGTTTTAGCTGTGTTGGCATTTTATCAGTCACTATAGTATGTATGTGGTGCATTTCATTGTTTGCATCTTTTAATGCACGTTTTGTATAATTCAACTATTTAATGCAATAAGAGTCAGTTCTTTGATTAAAGTATGAAAAAAGTTTTACAGATGGTTTACCAACCTCTTCAATACTGATTTCATTTTCATGTCGTTTTTTATCAACCATCTTCCAGAATTCATCTACACCTAAAGAATTTCTCTCTTGCTATCATCAGAAGAAACAGGATTAAATTTATCTGTGCCTAAAGAATTAGACTTTATGGCAATAACATGTAAGAGCACCCAAGGGAAGACGTAGTCCACTATCACTGGCCGAGGCGTAGTCAGCCAGCTTACTCGGGGGGGTGTCAACACGTCACGTTATTGTCATGGCGACCGGAACGTGTTCTAGCTCTTAGTTCAAGGACGCCGAGGGAAGGCGTAGTCCACTATCACTGGCCGAGGCGTAGTCAGCCAGCTTACTCGGGGGTGTCAACACGTCACGTTATTGTCATGGCGACCGGAACGTATTCTAGTCCTCGAACACATGAAATTGCCAATCTCATTGCTAAAAAAAATATATATATATTTAACTTGGAGAGTGGCTAAACAGATTTTCGCTTCTTCTGCATAATTCTCATGATTAGTTAATATTTCTAACATTTTTTGTAGTACCTACGTTCCTCTTTTTTGTTGTAAAAAGTTTAACAGCGACCAAGCCGTGTTACTCTTAAAGAACTCTACTTCTTGCAATTGTAGCGGTGTCTCTGACTCTTTTGACATTACGGTAAAGGTTAGGTTTGCTTGGGAGAACGTTTAGCACGCGCTTTCAACTACCGCACGGAGGAATATATAGTTATAACTGAAAAATACACATTAGTACCTTTTCACGATTCAAACCCCTTTTTGATGTAGCAAAGAAAGTTCTGAAATTGATAGCGCCGTCTATATTCCCGATTACATTTCCTACATTCCCGTTAATCGGCCGGTGGTTATGTGTTTGCCTACGCGAACGTTTTTCTTCCCAAACTCTTGCTTTCTTACGATCGGATTGGGGAACCTAGCAAGGAGGGTCTGGAAATTAGAATATTCTTCTGCTACCACTTATACTCAATTTGCCATTCAATTTCCCCCACCAGAGCATCATCGCGACCGAGAAGGTCTATGTGCCCCAGTGTGGTCCAATGTTGGATCGGCAAGAAGCCTTTAGCCTTCGATAACTCGAATAGCGCCAACATCAGTTTTCGGCTCGGCAAAAAGCCTTGAATGACTGGACTAACCAAGAAGGTCTCCGTCACGCCACTTTATTCCACCTACACTCCAAATGAAAGTTCTTTACTCGCCTTTTGATATCTATCAAGCAGAAGCTGGGCTCTTTTCTTCCTGTCATCTTGCTCACAATCACAACTAATGATTTGCTTGAGTTTTTTATGTAATAATCAATTTTTGCTTCAAACGGCTCTAACTCGCTTTTGCTCAGAAATTCAATAATGCTCCATTTCGTAGGATCTCGTGTTTTGTCATAATAAAAATCCGGGAAACGCGATTTGTACATGTTAAGGTCACACGAGAAATACATGTAATTCGCAACTGCTGATCTTTAATTCGATTTATACGTTAATTCGACCACTGGTTACAGACCATTTTTTGACATTTATTATTAGTTCTATTGTAATTAACTGACGATAATTCGACTCGTACGTTAATTCGATCGATAACCTCGGAACGCAAGCAGTCGAATTATAGGCAGTTGACTGTATCCATAATACAGGTGATCTTCATGCCGGAAACATTATTCTGAATAGGAGGAATGGCTATGGCGATGACGTGGTAGATGAAGATTCCTATTAAGTAACTTGTACATATGCGATCTTGGTCTCTCACGATCGGTGAATTCGCGTGAGTCAACCATTTGAAGCGTTTTACCTTTTATTGCACCGGAAATCTTTCATGCCGGCAAATTTACTCAGAAATCAGATATACAGTCGTCCCCCTCTACAGTCATACCATTGGTTCTCCTAAAACCTGTGACTGTAAGGAGGGTGTGATTGTAGAGGGGGACCACTATACAATCTCAGTATATATGAAGTGCTTATACATTAATTGACAGCATTCTTGTAAATTCTACTGAATGGCTTTCTTGTGATTTCCAAAATTAAAATTCTTTTATTCAGTTTAAGTCATAAAACAAAAGCAAACCAACCTGTTAATAAGATAATAAAAATGTACATGTTGACAGTGATATGCATAAGAGATTAACTTATTTCCTAACAAAAGAAGTCTAATGTCAACTGAACTTTAGACTTATTATTGCAATGTCAGTACTTGTGGCTGTGTTATTATCATTTGAATAAATGCAAATCTCATGCCATAAAGCATCAGTGATTTGAGTTCTCTTTCTTTTCTTGGTTGGCGAAGTTATAGATATTTTAATTTTATGCAAAAGATGTGCATTTCTTATTCTATAACAAGGGACTTTTATTCACAACAAGGTGCTTGCTAAAGCCCAGTTTGAGCTGTTTTTATCTACACTACCTGGACAAGAGTCTGGCACACTGAAAAATTTTAATTACACAAAATTGCACATAATAATTACATTTCAAAATTTAACAATTTATACTTTAACCAATGAAGTAACTATGTATAAATCAATATTTTGTTGGCCACCCATTGTTTGTAATAACAGCCTCTATTCTCCGTGGCATACTTTCTATCAAGGCCATTACTTGACTTTGTGAAATCTTGCCCCATTCTTCCTGTAATGCTGTCTCTAATTCTGCAACATTTGTTATTGCTTGTGATCTGCTTTTTATTCTTCTTTCTAGCTCTGCCCATAAATGCTCAATTGGATTCAAGTCAGGAGACTGACTTTGCCAATCTGGCAAGACTTTGATTTTGTTCATTAAAATCCATTTTTTAACATCTTTAGATTATCAGGAATTTACCTGCCAGGTCACACAACCTGACACATCGTACAGTCCATAATTCCATAATATTTCTATTATGGAGGAGAAGCCATCTGAGTGTCCAATGAAAGGATGATATTTGAGCTTGCACGACCTGGCAGGTTGTGCAACATGGCAGGTAAATTCCCAATTATCATCTTTAGCAGTATGGACTGGAGCATTATCATCTTAAAACCAATACCCTCTGCAATTAAATTCTTCCTTTATCAAGGGTAATAAATGCTTTTCAAGTATTTTTATGTAGTCAGATCTATTCATTTTACCATCTACTTTCAGTTAAGGGATGCATTTTAAAATCAATAAAGATTAGAAGTGCTTACGGATTTATTTATATATCCTGATGTGTGTTTACAAACAACACGAAAATTATACACGCATTTGTTCAAAACCAAAACAATATTATATTAAAATTTTTAAAATTTGAAATATAATTTTTATGTGTAATTTTGTACAATTAAAATTTTTCGATGTGCAAGACTTTTGTCCAGGTAGTGTATCTACAATACATGCAGAGGAAGAGAATACAGTCCTATATTAATATTGGCATTGATCTGTGTATTAAGGAAAGGGGGAGATGTATAGCAGGTATTAATGGAAAGAATGTTAGTGGTGTTTATCCTGAGTCTATATGCAGGTCTAGAGTGTAGAGAAAGAGGAGGCATCCTAGGAGTTGATCTAGTATGTGGGAGATGGAGGTTGTGGGGTGAGAGAGGGGTCAGGAGTGTAAGGGGGGGTTGAGAGTGGGTGCAGGCAGTGTATGTGAGGTGGGTGGTGCCCCATATTGTGCTTGCTATGTGGCATTGGTGGAAGAGGTGTAGAGTGTTGTGTTCTGTATTTGGGCACCAGGGGCATTGTGATTTGTCTGGGGATATTTTGGCAATTGGTCTACCAATAGGCAGCTCATTGCCAGGTGGCAAGCCAGAGGAGGTCAGAAGCTGCTTGATAGCGGTCTGTATGGGAGATTTCTCTCCATGAGACAGGACCAATTGAGGGAAGTATGAGTAAGGCAGGATTGTTGTATGGTTGTGGATGGAAGAATGCGCATTTCTCCAATCGTTTATTTTTATTTATTTTTATCACGTGATGTGACTGTAAGGATGTAAATTTTCATGCATCCACTACTGTATCCTGTGATAAGGACTATAAGCAAATTGGGGTAAATTACTATAATACAAGAAACTTGCCAAGCGGTGTTGTGATGCTGACCCTGACAAGCAATTTGAAAATGGATTGGCACTTCAGTATGTTGTACCTCAGTTGGGGACCTGTCTCAGTCCAGAACCCAGTCACTCAGTCCAGAACTCAGTTGTCTCAGTCCAGAACCCAGACACACCCAGTTGTCTCAGTCCAGAACTGAGACAGGTCC
>CAJVPI010001669.1:0-10676 GCA_910592345.1 Paraglomus brasilianum
CGCCATATCTCCAATAGTTTCTTCCTCTATTCCTTTCGAGGGTTTGTTGGAAATCGCAATATTTACGTTTTTATCTGGGGTAGTTATACTGTGGCTACTTCCGTTTTTCTGGATTGAGAATAAGGCATTTACTTGATCCTCACTAAACTCATATCTATTTTGCAAGATTCGTTTTGCTATCTCTCTGATAATTTCTTCTTCCAGATTTTTCGGAGGCGATGCCATAACTATTCTACAACTACCTTCGTGTGATTGACCCATCACTCGAATGACTTGAGTTCTGTGATTAACCCGTCATACATAACCTAAACTAAGTGGTAATAACATAATTATGTTATTTCCACTTAAGAACATTATGTCCACCAGTTCTTTCAAGTCTTCTATTTATATTATATTCTGCTCTGGACATATTTAATGATTATATATAATTTGTATCGTATTTAGGAATTTAGACGTATTTGATTTAATAACTTTATACTCTAGATACATGGATTCATTTTTGTGCAGAATTTGAATAAAAACTTATCTAAATAAAACTGCTAATTCTCAATGCATTTAAAAATAACCTTAAATGATGCTCATAATAATGCCCAAGCTCATAATGGCTTATGCCTTCAGATACATATATCAATACTTCCATATCGTTGAGATAGAAATGTTCTAAAGATCATGAATGGAATGCTCCGCTTAATATAATAAAATATAAAAATACTTGGTGTCCTGTTTGTGCGGGTCGGCATTCTTTTCATCTTGAAATCACTAAAAAATTGCTGTAGATAGAGGTGGATTATGTCTCTCTATCCAATGTACATCTCCAAAGAATTATTACAATGGAAATGCTCCAGAGGTCATGAATGGTCAGCAACTTATAATAATGTTATACATAATAAAATTGGTATATGAAATGTTCACATTGTAATCCTTGTACATTTGATATTGATAAGAATATTGCGCATGAAAAAAATGGAGAATGTCTTTCTAATATGCTAAACTAAAAAGGGCAAAAGTTTTCTTATTGTATTCGAGCAGGTGCTGGGATAATACCTAAGCTCGTTCTTAACCCGACGATTGTTTTCTTCCTCGTGATCATAGGCAACATTATCCATTATCTGTAATATGCAACTGGTAATGCTAGGGATACATCACATTCCAGCCAGCTTCACAATTTTCCCACCCATAGTAATAGTACAAATTTCGGGGTATATAAGATGTCATAACTGATACAAAAATTATTTTTCTTGACAAAAGCCCTGCCCATTCACATAATTCGTGAGCAGATAACAGTCATACTAGTATAAATTTTGAGTATAAATTTTACCATTCCCCCAGGGAACGATTGTGTCATGATTTTGCTTTCATGAAGCAAAGCAATATATACAGTACATGTTATTTAGTATTCGATCCATTTCGATCAATGTAAAATACTTTGCGATGTGAATAATAGCAGTCTACATGATACATAAAATGAATAATAGATTTGAAACGTTATATACAGCCTATTTATTCATAAAGCCAATGTTTGTTCTTGAGAATGGAGGATGAATTATTCGGACTTACAGCATGCCATTATATGCAGATAAGTTACTATGAAAGTTGGAATTAGTAGAGTTTAAACAAAGGAGAATAGGACTGATGCCGATGCATTGATATAACATAGATGAACTGATAAACTAAGAAATGATCTGATTGTTATAAGATACTGGATACTAGGGATTTTGATAAAGTTTTGGGACTATGATTTATAATAGCATATATTTTATTTTTTCTGGAAACCACGTGCACATTCTCAATGCCAAGAAAAATTTCTCAAGTATATTTTCCGATGCATTCTACGACACCAAATCGCATAGTAAAGAAACCCGAATTTTTATTAGGAATAGCCATTTAAACCCAATACACAATTACATAATTACGTACGTATTGTATTAATATTTTTAAGATTTTCCGAATCCAAACTAAATATTGACTTTTGTATTATGATTTCTTGCTTTTCGGGTTCATGAATAAATTCCGATTTACAATCCATATCAAGATTGTTATTGTTGCCGAAAATATGCTCAAACGCATTATGCGTACTTACTTTATTTTCCACTATCTTGTTTGTTTGGATGTACTTATCCTATGCAAAATGTCAAAAAGTTAGACATGTAAGCATTCTTAATGAACAAATAAATATCATCAGCTCACCATAACAAACTTGATAATATTAACAGCTGATTTTAGATTTTCGATATGTTGAAGTCTTGTGGGAAATTCAAATGTCGGCCCGGGAAAGACAACGTAAAAACCCTCAACTAAATCTTCAACCAACATTTGACCACTTGTGCCGGCAACTTGCAAAAAAGGGACATTAATTTTTTTCGCCTGTTCATCATTCAGGTTGCGATTTAACAAACCGTTTAATATTGACTGATTAATTCGACTTTGTTGTTAAGATTTTTGCAAATTCCCATTCTGCTATATCTACTCCTGATGCTGACAAGAAGCGTACGTCACATTTGCAACCCTTGCTGTATTCTGTACTTCTAGTTAGTGGACAAAAGGACTCACCCCTTTAACGTATCAAATATGATGTAAATAACTCGTAAAAGCATTATTAAAAACAAATATCATTCATACAAACCATCTTTGACGTATTGCAAGACCATTATTCAACGTTTCAATGATATACGAACAGGTTTTCAGAATCACATCGATTTCTGTGTGCCCGCAATCCAGTATATCTACATGACCTTTGCATTTGTAAATGCTGGACACAAAAAATTTAAATCACAAAGTAAGGATAAAGCATAGAAAAAAAGTACATAGTAATAGCCAACAAGTTACTCACAAGTCACCATATATTTTACTTAGTTTGTATATGTAGCTATTCTCTTTGGAACTAAGGTGCTTCTCGATACAAAATTTATACGCCTCGTTTACTTTTTCTTCACATATCATCTGTTCAAAAATAATGATTCAATATGCATGCACATACAGAACAAGCTAAATTTGAAAAATTGCACATACATCCTCAACTGTTGCCACAAATGAGTTTTCCTCACTCGCCATGCAAGGAACCTGCAATACAGCTTTGTAGTCTTTCATCATGAATTTTCTATCATCAATGGAGAACCAGTCCCTCATATTTGTGGATAAATCAATTATTCGCGACGATCCATAACGTAATGTTGCTTTTTCTGAGGCTGATATTCTCTTCTTTTTGATTGCTATCGCATTTGCAGATAATTTTCCGGCAACAATATCATTAACATTTGCTCCGGAGGGAAGAATCCAATTCTTTGGGCCACTAGGGACGGAATTGAGAGATTCTTCTGGGGCAGGTGCGTCTTCTTCTTCATCGCTATTATCATCATGATCGTCATCTAATCTGGAGGAATCGTCATCCTCAGGTATTCCATCAGGCAACGTATCCCCCTAAAAAATTAACTCGATTACCTTCTATAAAAGGCGATTTTTTGCGGACAAAATTTAAGTTAGATACCGACCCTTTTTCTGATGATAATTTCTTCGACTTTTCCTCAAAACGTACTCGCTTTGTTTGTTCTTGCACCTCATCGTTCTAAACAATTAAAATTAGTTTCACGAATTCTCAACTTCTAGATAAAAAAAGCATTTCTATAAGATACTACCTTTTTCCCTCTAAAGCCCTCTCGCTTGCGTTTAGTAGTAGCTTCAGTAGTAGCTTTAGTAGTTGAAGTGTTCCCAGCAACGGCAAAAGAGTTTCCTGATAATGTCGAATTGTGGTTGTGGATGTAAATCGAAGAACCACCGCTTATTTTGCTTGATTTACGTGTTTTTTCCCAATTCTTGACGCGTTGTTTGTCTGGTTTATTTTCCTTTCGCAAACAAGATTTAAATTAATAACATTCTTTACTAACATATCCTGTTTTCCACCTGATTTCCATCCTACAAGGTCAACGATCGCTAGATCAGCGAGTGGTTTTGAACATCAGACAACCGATTGAAGGGTTATTCTGTGCCCTAGTAGGATCAGTGCTGGATCAGCGGTTGCTAGGTAAGCAAATGGCCTTGAACATCAGACCACCGAGTGAGTTACCAACATGGGTTGCCTGTGTTCCAGCACTGATTTTGTGGCTCGGCGGTCGCGAAAAATGCGAATGGCCTTGAATGATCAAGCACCGAGTGGATCTTGGGTCCTTGTCACGCCACTATTTTTCACTTGCATATTTGACAAAAAATTTTACTTACTTCACTGTATCTTCTGAGAAGCTCTTCTGCTTTTTCTTTTCTCTCTTTTTGCTCACCACGAGCAATACATCTGAGGCACCTAATGTATCGATCCACTTTTTTTTCGTACGGCTCAAGGTCACATTGCTCTAAAAATTCTATAATGTCCCATTTTGAGGGTTTTCGTTCGAAATATTCATAATATTCATTCCTACTTCCGTCCATCTAAAAATGTCTGTCGAAAATTTCTATACGGGGTACTTAACGTGAATAATTTTGATTGGATCAATAAAAATGCACCAATCACGTAATGTATCTCGATTCCGAGATCAAGAAATTTTTACTATTACTATGAGAAAGGGTCGGCCGGCTAAGTAAAAATAACAGAGTAGCAGGATGTTTCAAGGGAGGAAAGGCATAAAAGATCATGCCTGCTTGATAAGCCTGCCGAGCCCTAACCCATATATTGGCAGTTCCTTTCCCGCTACTCACTATCACGTGTAACTGTTTTACTATCGATCCATAAACCAATTTGATCTAAAGTACTAATATAACTCGTGAACGACAATTGACCTGAGCTTGCAGAGGAAGCTTGACTCGCCACGCTCTGTTGATCGGATTTGTCGGAATTGTTGTGATGGGTTTGAAGGACTCGTTCGATTTCATCGAGTCTTGCTGTAAGTTCGGTTGCGATTCTGGCGTCACGATTATCAAGCTCGGTGGCAAGATTTTCATTCAATGTGGTATCACACGCCGAAAGTTCCGAAGTATGCTTGTAGTCTTACTTGGTGATACGTGATAAATACAACGTGGCGCCGATGAGGAAGTACATAGAGATCTTCTCAACGAACATCAAGACGCCGTCGAAGTCCAAAAAAGGAGATACCCGAAACAGTGAACGATGTCATCTATAAGCGGAAATTGGTCTATTAGCATATATACACGAATGTGGGGGAGGTGTCATAGCATATAAACAAATAAACAAACCTTAATCGTTAGAAATTAGATATTATTTCGAGTGTATAAATCTTTTTATTTATCGTGGGTAAAATTTATTAAAGTTTGTTAAATGTTTTATCCCTCCGAATCGCTAATTATTATAACGAAGGAGTAAAGGGGTCACGGATATTATTTCTCCGCCTTTTTATATAAAAAATCACAGATCAGAATTTATTTATAGACTTGGAGGGTAAAAAACCAGAAATTGCCAGAACTTTTTATTGCAAAGCAGGCCTATAGGGACGACTCAGTAAGAGTCATGGGTAACCCCACGCTTTACGTCAATTTTTACTACAATAACACAATGAAATATGAAGTTAGTATTAATATCACCATCTCCGATAATAATTCCAAACGTGGGTATTAACCTCCGTGAATAGTGTGAATAGTGGACCAATTCAATCGATCTTCTAACTAACCCAATTAATTAATAATCTCACCTTCGATCTGCGTTCTTAAATGAACGGAAGTAGCTTAGCTAGGTAATACGTAACTGTTCGCTGGATATAGATTTCATGTAACTAACCAATCGCAAAAATAAGAATATTAATATGTTAATTTTAGATAAATTGCATCATACAATACTCTAAATTAGTAATTTACGGTGGAACTAACACTCAATAGGCTTATAAATACTTAGAACTATACTACATGCTCCATTATTGCTCATATCCAAAAGAAAAAAGGTACGTTTATTTGCTCGTCTTGCCGTAAAAACATTAATAAAGTTGCGTTAATTTAAATAGCTGAACAATGATATGCCTAAACATTTTTTTAATTCTAAATAATAACTTCTAATGTATTCAATATAACATTACTGTACAAACAGAAAGCAGCTGAGTTATTATTATATCAAAAAGCCACTGAATAAGAAATTTTATTGCACAATAGAACCTCTAAGATGGAATTGGACTAGAAATAATAAACTAGAGGTAGTTGTATATGAAGAAACAGCCGAACAAGAACATGTTAGTTCACAATTTAAATGTAATTCAACCTTGCTGTATATTATGCAATGGAAAAAGATGAATATGAATTGATTGAGTTGTATAAAAAAATAAAAATAAAAAGGGATAGCCTTTGCTTTAAACACAATAATTACACGGCTATTGCAATTTAAGCTTTTCTAATGTTTAGACGGTTGAGGCCAACACGTCATTCACAGAACAGTTTTTGTCGACAGTCTGACCGCCAACCATATCTTGCTATTGTTGGTCTGAGTTTGGGACCTGTCTCAGTTCGGAACCCAGACACTCAGTCCAGAACTGAGACGCGTCCCCAACACTATTACTTGTCCTTGACATATCTCCTTTTTAGTAAACAAGACACCTTAAATCCAGCTATTTATTTATACATGCTATTAATAATCCAATTCCTCGTATGGTGTCTTAATCAAAGTTATAATATTCGAAATGTTAACTAAGCTATAAATAAATACTTATAAAAAAGTATTATTATTATGTAAGTGAGGTATAGATAACTGGTGGTTGGAACGGTCTTTAATATCTATCTGGGTTATCGTTAAAAGTCTGTGGTGGAGTAGCGTTGACTATACCAGTAGTGTTATTTTTGTTTCTCCAGTTTTCTAACAACTCACTAAGTTTTGTTCGAGGATTTGTTATCGTTTAAGTCTTCCAAGTAGGTTTGGTCGATTACATATTCCTTAAGTAATAAATCCAGTGCGTCCAGGCGTTTCTCTAATGCGAGTTCCCGAGTTGATGAGTCTGGCAACGATAAATTTACTGGTAATACCGAAGATTGAAATGATATTGGAGAGAATGATTCAAGAAGTTGCTCGCGCGTTTTTCGAGCGAAACAACAACAGTATAATTGGACGCAACCCCACGGCCTTAGGGTTTTACTACCTGAAGAATATAAAAAGAAAGAGACCGATTAAAATAGATAAAAATAATAATTGAGAATAATGAGTTTCATATCAACACATTACCAAATAAAATGACGTAAAATCCTACGGCTCCGCTCCATGCACCACCAAGCAAACCAAGTACGGTAAGGAACTATTTGGTGTTAAATAAACGCGAATAAAGTTAAATAACATTTTTATAACCACATGATTGTTTAAATTTACCGAATCAAATATTACCGTGCGGGTCCTGCGGGTTTGTAAACAACATATATATAATACAATAACAATGATGCTTAGCGTAATAATAATAATTAGGTGAACTGGTTTTTATCAATCGCTCACCTTTTCTCTGCATCGATTCTGACTGAAAAACTTCTAGGCATTATAAGTACAGCTGAAAATTCATATGAACTAACATTACGTTGAAACACAGGTTCTATAATTATTAAATACATTAGATAATGTAGAAAAATGTACGTTTAAATTTATGCGTTACTCACCGAGTTCCGTAGTTAAAGTGTATATAGAATTAATTCTCGGTGGAAAACCAAAATGGTCGAGTATTCTGGGTTCAATTACCTCCCTCACACTTTGAGTGTAAAACATGGCATAACCTTGGTGATAATACAAGAAGTACGATGACTGCTTCATAGAATCCAAAATTTTTGGGTCAATTTCATTTATCGATTCGTTCTGGTGTTGCATGGTTTCTTATTTGGTAAAAAACCCAACTTTTTAGTACTTTAGGCTTACTAGCAATTAACGGATAACTGGACAAGATAATAAGACCGATGCTATGCAGACGTCTTACGCATATTATAGAGTTTGTAGTAATTACCTTTGCTTACTAATAAAATTTGCACATAAATTTGACGCGGATCAGTTATATTCATATTAAATTGTACCGCTACTGGACCCCCGTTCGGATGTAGGGGTATCTGAAGATCTAGAGGGTCAGCTTCAAATATCCACAAATTGTCTTGTGTCGGCGACCACGTTGTACGAAATTGCATGTTGCACTCATCGGTCGTTGACACATTGCCATCTTAGTAATATGTTTAATAAAAAGTAAAAATAAGTAAATAATTAGTTAACACTCCAGATTAATTGCACCTGTAAATAACAAAAAATAGCATTATATGATACGGGTCCATATTATTTCATCGACAATCATTTCACCGACAATCAACTACCAAAAAAGGATAGCTTCGAAATAATGTTGGTGAATATTTGTCGGTGAAATGATTGTTGGTGAAATGATTGTCAGTGAAATGATTGTCGATAAAATGATTACCTCCCATATGATACATAGTCGATTATTAAAATTATGGACTTACCATAGTACAGGAGATTACAATCTATGGATAGTTTGTACATAGAAAAAATAACAATCCATGGAAATGGCAGACTGGCTTCATCTTTGTATTTTGTGTTTATAACAGGGTTATTCTTATCACTTACAACCTCTAATGTAAGAATAATTGCGTATCCAAGAAACAGACCAAGAATAATTATCATCATAAAAACACGGCATTTAAAAATTAGTGTTGGCTCAGTTTTGCGATTTCTACCGAGTCTTCGCATATTGATATGACAATATTATAATTTGCGGAGGTGGGAGGTAAATAAAGCAAAAGAAGTAGTCGTTGGGTAGTTTCCTTCTCAGTTAAATAAGTCCTAAAGATGTTGTATTCAAACAAAATGAAGAAGAAGAAAAAACCAACTGGGGTTTTTACGTATTCTGCTTTGTGACCATAGGGGAAAGTAAATAAATAAATAAAACCTGACAATGCTATTTTTATCTGCATGAATTGACCAACCAGGAAACATCCATAGACCGAAAGTGTATGTAATCCGTATTATAGAAGTCGATAGTTAACAAAGTTGCGTAAGACAAACACAAATCCAGTTGTGCAATCTATTTCGATAATCTTTGTCGTTCAGATAATTGAAAAATAAAATTGACCGAGACTTTTACTTACAATGTTTAACCAAGGAGTTTTTTATTTATTGGTGAAGTCATACCTTCTGATTAACGTGAACTATTCTGATTAGCGTGAACTATTATAAGTAATTGCTTCCTTGCGTATTAGCACACAAAATTGTTAGTTAAAATAATGCTTTACACCATCGTTTACAGTCACGTACTTAATTGGGGTTTTGCCGAAATTGGACCCCCATTGTTGTATGATTCACATTCATAAATTTCCTAATTTGGGGGGTCTTATATCAGTAGTTTTACAAACTTAGGGCAAGCCCCTTATAAAATTACATATGGAGCTTTTTTTTCTGCTGATCTTTTGCAACTACTGGACTTTTTATTCACAACAAGGTGCTCGCTAAAGTCCAGTTTGAGCTGTTCTACATTACATGCAAAGGAAGTAAAGCCCTATATTTGGTGTAAAGTTGTACTAGGGGGAGGGGGAAGATTTGGAGAGGGAGATAATGAAAAAAAAAGTTATTGGGGTTTGCCCAGGGGGTTAGTGAGTCTATCTGTAGATCTAGAGTGCGGAGAAAAAGAAGAATTGATCAAGTATGTATGAGACGGAGTGTGGGTTGTGCCCGAAGGCTCTATAGACGTGAAGGCACTCCAATTGTGAGCATGGCTGCAGATTGGAGCGGAGAGTGCATGCAGTGTATATGAGGTGGTAGTGTCCCATATTGTGCTTGCAATGTGACATTGATGGAAGAGGTGAAGACGTGTTGTTTCTGCATTTGGGCACGGGATTTGGCTTGGCAATTGGTCGACCAATAGGCAGCCGTTGCCAAGATCTTTTGCAACTACCCAAAGCTGAAAAAGTAGCGCATAGCCAATGAATGATTGTGTCATATGCAGATCTTTTGTAGATCTTTTGTGTTGTCTCATTTTTTTGTTCCACTTCCATTTTAGGCAGGAGAAATGAATACGCTAAAAAATATGACTGTGCAGTCAGTTGCAGATCATCTACAGTAAGGGAAAATTGGCTTAAATTCGAAGAGCGAAAAAAAAAAAATCGTCATGTCCATGAACAATATGTCTCTTCTACTACTTCAACAAACACTGACTGTTACTTATTAGCAGGTGGGGGATAATAAGTTGGCAGTACTTATTTTCTCTTCTGTAGGAATTGACATTGACATTATCGAATACGTGATGTCGTCGATCTTTTTTTTTTTTTTAACTTTTTTTTTCGTGCATATTTTTGTGTTCACATTCTTGATGAGGAACAAGTCCGTGTTGTGTCCCATTTTGTTCCCACTTTTCATGAGCTTACAACCCGTCGCTTCGCTGACGGTCTAACTGCGTAATTGTCAATGAATTAAACATACGCGTATTTATATTTTTATCGTAAAGTTATACAGAGCATACTATGACAAAATAAATTATTAAACATTATAATAATCAACGTAAAACATAAATTTATTATTCGGTTAAATATCAAGTCTTAATGAAGTCGCAAATTCTAATTTTAAATAAAACTGCTTAATTTCGCTCTGAGATATTCATCCTAATGTTTGTAAACGCAGTCTACATCTATTGTAACACCTCCGGCTATACGATGTTCCGCGTATATCCCGCTTCGGCATGCCGGCCTCTTATTAGAATCTTGAGGTTTTGTCTAGCCGTAGTCCTAGAGCA
>CAJVPI010001670.1:0-10675 GCA_910592345.1 Paraglomus brasilianum
TTGTGGTAGCCCCTTCACATGGAAGTTTTCCACTTGAAATCTCCCAAAGTATCACCCCAAGACTGAAAATGTCTGATCGTTTCCATATTTATAAGATTTGTTTTTAAAAGATAATGGATCAATATATGCCATATTTCTTTCACCTTTTGATGTGGACATAGTATGTTTGAGAGTACTAGACAATCCAAAGTCTGTTATTTTTGTGATGCCTTCTTGGATAAGAATATTTGTGGAAGACTATATAATAGTAACAATTAATATATTAAATTATGATTCCATACATACTATATGCCCATCCTGTGTATCATTAATACATACCAAGCCCTTGTGAACTATTTTGAGTTTGTGTAAATACATCAGCCCATCAGTAACTCCCAAAGCCAGTTTGTATTTGTCCTTCCATGTCAGCTCAGAGAAGTGTTTCTGCAAGTGTTCACATAAAGTCCCACCATCTGCATAGTCAGTCACCATATAATAGGGACCAAATGAATCTGTTTTATGTTATAGAGTAGAATAAATTATATATTACAATCACTTATATACAGAAAATCATGACATACATCTAACATTACCTTGAGATATTCCTAGGAATCGAATAATGTTTGGATGATCATCCTGTTTATGAGTTCTCAGCTATTATGTTATGGATTGTAAAATAATTCAGTTCATACAGCTCTTAAAACCATCGTTATGCAACGATTAAAAAATAGGTAACCATTGACAACCTCTTTGACAAAGTTTTTATGTGATTCTTCACATCCATGTCGATTTAGTAACAAGGCTTTCATTTCGATTGGGTTTCCAGAATGCTTTATCTTGGCCTTGTATCTACCACGACCGATAAGTGTACGATCTACGATGTCATCTTTCGAATAGTGTTTGATAAAACCTTCCCGGATACTCTTAGCTAACCACTCATACGTGCTGTTTGGCGATTGACCTTGAGACATACTTTGGGGGAGAATCGATCGCTTAACACTGCAATACAGCCACAATACGATGATCGCATATGTAAGTACTCCGTGTAATACGTAACACAGTCATACCTCGTTATACGATACCTAGATAAAGAACTTCTGCGCCCAAATTTTGCATATGGAGAACGGAGTTCGAGCGGTTCCATCGTGATATAGTGATATAGTGATATAGCGATAGTGATATAGTGATATAAAACGGGAGGCATTTATTTCACCGACAGTACATTTCACTGACAGTTGTCGGTGAAATAAACCGGACCTAGTAATAAATTTTTTTGTTCGCAAATCTCTATATTGCACACGCCATATTAATAACATTTGCATACACACTATTAGTAATAGCGTGTATTACTTATTTCCATGAGAATCGAACAATATGCTATGCTTGGTATTATTATTATTAGTAATAGTAGTAAGTAGTCTCGTAATAGTAGTAATAGTATAGTAATAGTAATAATAATATAATATATAGGGTCATTATAGTCTTTATTTACCTTTCGCTTCTTAATAATTAAAATTAGCTGTCTATTTATTATTATACATACCTATTATACATAAAAATATTGAATTCAACTAAAGAAGTTTACCGTAATTTTTTAGAGATAGACGACGATCAGTTATTTATTATTTGATGTGTACATGTTATCTCAGTGGGACAACTGAGTTCTAGACCGAGTGTCTGGGTTCTGGACTGAGTGACTGGGTTACGAACTGAGACAGGTCCCAACCTCAGACACAACATACACACTATTTGATTCCGTACGTATGCTTTTTTCGTAAGTACATTCAAAAAATTTATTGAAAGAAAGATGACGTACACTTTCCACTTTCATTGGCTCTCACCACTAAACCTTATCCACTCTCATGTCAGTATCTAATGATCACTATTTTGGGATGATCCGGTTAATGACTAATGATCGAGATAATGATCTGTTGGTTAGATTATGCGATTTGGCATCATGATTGCCAGATGATCCGGGGTTAATGACCGGGTGCGTTTGTACGATGTCGTTTTTCATCACAAATAAGTTCTTTGTTGTGATATCAATTTATCAACCAATATCTCATAGTCGTCTGGCAATTTGCTCATTGAAACGGAGAAATACAGTGTATGAAAAAAGTAATGAGAATAAAATGTATCATAATAAATTTCGATTTTCTTTGTCATATTCACCAGTTAAAAAAAAAGCTGTATAACACATGTTAACAAAGCCTGTTAGATAACGCGACTGCATTGTTTTGATTTTTGTTACACGTTATTAACTTTACATTCAACACACAATGGCCAAACCCTCGCTTAATCAACGTTATATGACAATAACCTCTTTGTGGGAGGCTGGTACGCGTAATGCTGACACTTTGCACAAATTAACTTCTATTCCACTTTTCACTGTATACAAATATATCAAAAAAAAACTTAAAAATAATATTTCTTTAAACCCACTGCCCCGATCTGGCAGGCCAAGAAAGTTTTCCCTAAATAGCGTCGGCATCTTGGCCAGTTTGTCTCAGCAAACAATACTCTACGAGCACTGAACTCTCGAATACTTTAAATGATCATCATCCTAACTTAATACTATTATGGGAAACAATTGGTGTTCTAACAAGATAATGATCCGAAGCGTAAAGCTAAGATTGCCCGTCTAATAGTCCAGATATTAACCCAATCGAAAATTTATGGGCAAGTTAAAGAATTGTGTAGAGAAACAAGTCAACAAACTGTTAGTAAAAAAAAAGCAATTACCAAAGATTCTTTTCGTGAGATAATTCAGAAAGAATGGGATGGGGTCGAAACCGAGACCTTTGTTAATTTGGCTCGTAGCATGCTAAGCTAAACTATTAAGCGGTCTTAAGTAAACTTGTTTATCATATCATAGGTAGTATACCTGCAAATTGTTAACACGTTTTCGTTGTACTATAAATAAAAACGTCATTTTTTCGCGCACTGTAATTACTGTCAAGGCAAATAGATAATTTATATAAGACAATACCATGAAATAAAACTATAAGATATATAATTGCTTGCTATAATATGAATAATTGTCAACTAAATAAAGTGCTTGTTTGGTCATAAACATCGGCTGTCATTATTGACTGTAGCTCATTTTTGGACCGTTTGACATTGAAAAGAGAATTATTGAATGGGCGGACCTGCGAGAAATTACAAGTAGAACTACGTAACTATGAGAACAACAAGGTCTGGGTTCTGATCTTGATCAGTCTCTCGGTACCTCTTCCAGTTGGATTAATTTTTCAAACGATTACATCATAGTAACTAATAAATCACAAACTCTAGAATCTTTGTTAAAAAAATAGACTCGGGGAAGATTTGCTCATTATCCTAAGCTCTAATAATAATAAAAGCACAGGTAATGTTAAGAAGCAAAGTAAGCTGTTATTTACGCTTGAATATACAAATCAAGCGAGTTAGCCAACACGATCCAGACTCTTGTGGTAAACTCAATATCATCTGGGAGAATTCCCAAGGGTGAATTGAGTTCATCTTGGAGTAATGACTCTTGATCTAGGCATTTTTCAAGTTGGCCGGTAATATTTTGCCAAAAACTAGTGAAACAATCACCAAGTTTATGAAAATTTGCTAATTGAGCAGCCAGTTCATTGGATATGGCCTGCGCGTTCTTAACATGAAGATCTAAAAATAATTTATGAAATAAGTGAATACAATTATATTATTTCTAAAAATTACAATAAAAATCTTTTACCGTTTCTCTGAGACTTCAAATCATAAAGGGCTGCAGAACAACCAATCGTGGATACAACGGAAATGGCTGTACCAATCCAAAAAAAGTGGGCAGTAAAAGCCTAAAGCGAAGGTTGCAACCGCAGCTAATATTGAAACACCGATACCGATACCAAGGCCTACAATTTTTCTAGTCAAATTGGCGATGTCTGCTTGAAGTTCTTTGATATCTGCTTTAGTATTTGCAATTCGTTTACTAATACTTTGTTGTTTATCCTCAGCCCACTTAGTAAAGTCCGCTTTGAAATTTACGAATTTAGCTTCATGTAATCTAAAATCGGTGGCAAATTTTGTTGTTTTGGTTTGTCTTTCTCTAATAGACTGTTTAAGATGTCGGCTTAATAATTGATTATTGCAATAAAAAGTTACTTAAAAGACGTATATGGCTTACTTTAAGAGTCAGATTTATAAGTGAATTTTTCTGTTCCAAAGTATGGTCATTGGAAGCCAGATATGGAAAAAGCACCTTGACGTTACGTTTGGCATAGACAGATATGGACGCAGCTTCTGTTTTCGACTGTGTGATTAGATCTGTAAAGGCCATCCATAAATCTTTCCACCGAGAAGCCCAGATTGTCTTGCCCCCAATTTTATAACTGTCAACCAACAAAAGTTCAGTATAAATATCTTTATACGCTTGTTCAGCAGTTTTATAGACATCAATGAGATTTTTGATATCTTGATCAAAGGATTTTTGGAGAACTTCTTGCTCGGGAGGGTTTCCCGCAAAATCTATAGCTGCTTGTCGAAATTGTTCAGGAGTAGTATTGTCAAATATTCCGATAGCTTCTTGAGGTGAGACTATATTATTCGTTAAAAAAATAAAATCGTCCAAGGGCCTGACATTTGTTCTTCTTCGCACCATGTTTTAGAAATTTATTAGAAGTGAGAAGGGTGAAAGAATTGAAAGATCAGCCTGTGGCGATTAGTGAAATGAGCAAACCACGCGTACCTATATATACACTCCCCGGAAGAAAGTATCCGGTGGGAGTTTTTTAAGTTTGTGCAAAAATCAAGTGTAACGATTACAATCGACAGCAAAAAGGGGTGACATTTTTTATATATCTATATAGAGAGGGTTGAACGCTCATATGCTATTTTTGTTCGTTGGGAAGGAAAATGCCTTCCTTCAGACGCCTTGACTTATACCTTTCCCATTTTTGATCTGAATCAGCTTGCCTCCTCCAAATCATGCAATGTGTAACATCAACGCATTTCGCGGATCGCTTGACAAAAAGATGAGCGTCAAATCTCACTCACCACCACTAAAACTTTTTTATGGATATAAATTCTGTTGGAAAATATTCATGTTCACATATTAATACCGTTCCCATTCATCTTTACTGTAGTTGCTTGAATCCCGAGGAAATTTAGTGACTGAAAAAGAACCTAATCCTTGGAATCAGAAACAATATCACGAATTAATTAAATATATAAAGAAGAACCCAGAAAACGTTTGTCCATTAATGTTAAATATGTGTTTACTTTCCACACTATAAACATATTCTGAACTTCATTTCTCAATGTAAGTAGATTCACTGATTTCAATAAGCATGTTACAACACTTCTATCGTCACAGAATTATATGAACTATTTTGCTGTATTGTTCCATTCCATTCTTAAATATTCTTATTACTAGACTGTATAGAAAGAACACTATTTCCACTGTCAATGCCAACTTACTACGTTAGTTCATGGTATATTCTTTGGGCTGGGCTTAATACCATATCATATCCTATCGTTTTGCAATTAATAAATTGCAGAAGAGCTGATCCTTTCCCAAAACAGTTACTTTTATTTCTGTTAGCGTCTGATAGCATGCTTTCGCACGAAGTCAATGTTTACACTCTCTCACGATTGATCTACATAAACAAGTACTATATTTGACTTAGCTCGTGATGAAAATAAAGCAATCTTATATTTCATTCCCATGAAACTGTTTCACTAAAATGCTAATAAACTGTGTGTTATCGTTCTATCGAAATATTCAAATCATACTTCCTCGATAGCATATCCTGCATTACATTTCACCATTTAATCTGACATGTCTTCAATTTTCTTTTTTATTATACTTATGCAGTTTGTCTATTAATTTGATAATTAATAAATATTTACTACTGCAAAAATAATGGGCCGATCCTTTCCAAAAAATAATTAATAATTGTTTTTGTATTTTTAGCATACGCCTCAGCTGGAACGAGTACCCCTCACTTTCCCATTGCCCAATCAAACTATACTTTTTCGGACTGTGTTTACACTATGATTTAATTATTCTAGCTATGTTTAAACTAGTTTACTGACGAAATAAAATACAACAATCAAATGCTCAGTTCTGGATTCTGAACTGAAAATTGTTACACTAATTGCTCATTTGAGTCAATAAATACCCATCAAGAAATCAACCATACCTTTTTTGGTAATTACCAGAAAAACGAATACTTTTGTATACCATCAACATCACTTGTACGAAATCATTATGTAATTTCGTTAACTTGAAGAAAGAAGCACCAACACAATTCAACGAAACGAGAAGGTATCTTGTCAATGTAAATTAGATTCCTCTCCCCACCCCATTACGTAAAGCAGACCATACCCGATTCCGTTCTCTAGAGAAGAAAGCGGCCAAAGTAAATAGTGATTTGAAAGCATAATTTTGTAATAGAAGTTGCTATAGAGGCAATAAGTAGAATTCACGAAAAGGAACGTGTATCCCCGTTTATATTTGTTAGAATGTCAAACGAAGGAATCCCAACTTGAAGTTTTTTTCAATAGCTCAACTTAATGAGCAGAACGATGAATTGTATCAAGAGATTAATATTTTCCTCCTCGTTTTGTTGAAATACATTTTATATTTGACCAGGCATATTATTTATATTCAACATTTAGAAGCAGATCGGAGGAAGAAAGTGTCACATGCTCATGAAGTAGAAAAGTGTACGTTTGGAAGAGCTTTGATGTAGCATTGATGATTGTCAATATTTAGACTGATTTCTGAAACTACCGTTAGGCACCAGATACGATGGCTCTTGGATAGGATGATGTGACGCTACGCTATAAACGGTGAAGTATTCTCTCCTTTATTTCTGCACGTGCCGCAGCACAAATCGATCAGTGGGTGGTAACACCAGCGCAGCTGCGGATTTCAGCATGGGTAGTACAGGCAATGTGTACGGGTAGTGAAATTTCACTATAGGTGTTACGTACATTTCGACACCATACATAGCCAACATTCACTATAAGCAAAAGTCATGTGACGTACAATACACATGTGCAACAATGGCCTTATCAATTCCCTACCTCGTTTATATCCCCACTTTGGGACGGAGCTTTTTCTTCGAGGTGGGGATACAACTGAGGTATATATGTGTAGGCAACGTTATTTAAAGCATGCAATTTTATTGGTTAATAAATTCTGTTAATAAAGTTTTGGCGTTTTGGCTTTGCTCTGAATCATCTAAGCGTCGAATTATATTACGTATATAACTTATCATTCACTTATTTTTACATCAATTTCTTTTCTTTTAATAATGTTTACTTTATCCTCAAGTGATAAATTCCTCCTTTGCTTTCTTGTCTATCTGTGTTACTGATATTTGCAGAACTAGCCATCTTAAAGTGCAGAGAATTTATAAGTTATCGCTGATGAAATAATGGTAATAACAGATCTGACGGTTGATTTAATAGACCTTGCAAAGATGCTCTCTCTTATATCAATATATTTATTTTACGGCCCGATTTATGTGGCCTGATTTATGTGGCCTGATTTGCACTTGATTTGTGGCCTGAATTTGTTAAAAGTGGCATGATTTTCAATTGATAACTAGTGAAAGTAATAATAAGTCAATAATTATTTAAACTATTCAATAAACATGACGCATAAGTAATTAGTTTACCTCGGCATAATATAAATCATGTGTTTCATCTGTTATCTCAAGTGGAATCAATTCAACAGATGCACGAGTAGGTAGACAATACAATAATATAATGTATTTCCCATCGCAAATACAATCAAATGGAATCCATTCCAAATAGGGTTGATTTGCTGAGTTTGTTTGTAGTTGAGATTTCTTAATAAACTCATCGAGTTGCTTATTATTGCTAGTCCATCCATCAGATAATTTATGACCGCAAACGCACCACACGGGACTGCATCGGAGTATTCCACATGCAGAGCAGCATCCATATCGGGAATAACAGTTGTAAAAGAGTTCACTCGCAACCATGTAATACTTATTTTCATATTCGGTAAATCCTTTTATGAGTCCGTTGCGATAACTAAGCCATACGGAATGTCTTCTGAACTGATTAACATCATTGTTGTACTTGTGTGTCGGAAGTGAGTATATTCTAGCAAACTCATTAACAAGTGTTTGTGTACATTCTCCGCTGTTTCCAAGGAATACCAACGTTATCTTGTAACGACTAGCGAAGTAGACATTGTCAATTTGAGTTGGTTTTATGTCGGTGATTCGCGAGCAAGAAATCCATTCAAGTCGTAAGTCTTCATCTTCACTTTCCAAGGAGGACTGAACCAAGTTGTCAATCGCTGGATTATTAATCCCTGGAACTAATGACATCGTTTGAACAATAATAAGTACAATCACGGAGAGTGCAATCATTCCCCTTTCCAAATTTGGATTGGATATCTATTTTAGGTAATAAACAAAAATGTGAACACAAAAATAAGATAGACGACACGCACGTATTCAATTATGTCAACTCCCACAGAAAACACCAGCTCTAGGAGAGTCAGTTCATTATCACTTGATTCGGAACCTGTTGTATCAGGAGACTTTTCGTCAGTTGCAGATCATCTATGCATTTAGGTTACAGGAACAAAAATGAAAAGGACCTTCTTTCTAGGACTACTTGGACGATCTTGATTTGTTTATCTAGCTATTAATGGCTATATATCGACCTAAAGGTGTGTCGTTCCTATAATATTAAATAAATTAATTAGAAGACTATTTAGAATCGCATTCCACTCTTCCATTATAAATTGTTGCAACTCGGCCAAATTCCTTGATACTCATAATTCTATATTCCTTTTGACGATGCCCATAAATCTTTTCTGGATACAATTTGGACCATTGGAGAGCCAATTGATTATTTTGTTTTAAAATTTCTTTGCCAAGACGGCTTGTATGCTTGGGTCTATTACCTTGCTGGAGCGCTTCAGTTATTCTCAGGCATCAATTATTTGTATACGCGCATAAAAAGTTAACGCGTTCAGATCTACTCGTATCCAAATAAGAGTACCAACGATTGTCAAACAACGATAATTTAAATTCAATTCAGGGCAATCTTCGATTTAGTCAATAAGATGGGTCTGAGCCTAGGTTTTGTCGTAATGGCCGAAATTCTGTAACTGGAAAAGGCAAACTCGGTAAACAAAACTGCCGGCCGGATTCTTAGATAAACAATCGAACGATTGTTTGTGACATTACATTCAAGAAACGAATCAATCAATACAAATTCACGTGATAACTTTGGTATATCGAGATAAAATTATTATCGAAAACTTTCGGCTCATCTTTTAACGTAAATTACTAATAAATTTCGGCTTACGCTATAATAAAAATTTGGTAAACCAGAAAAGCTTCGGCTTAATGCAATTTCGGCTTAGCATGGTTTCGTCTTAACGAATTTTACTTGTATCGAACTAATATTGTTTGAGAAAAAACTTGACTATATCTAATAACGAGACTTACTATATAACTTCATTATATCGAGATGCAATCTACTAATATTGTTTGCTGTTTTTGGATCAGAGGAATTCTTTACTATAGCGCGAAATCCACTGTATCAAGACTTTACTATATCGAGGTTTGACTGTAGTACACAACGCGTTTTTCAAAGCGTCTTATATTTCAATGTCATTAGATTTATCATACAAGCATGCTGGTATGTCAATCACTTAATATTAATTTTTCGTTTTGACTTGACGTGGTCTTATTATTATCATTTTTAACAGCCCAACAATACTTCGAGTCAACTGAATGGACGTATCCTGGGTATCTCAAAAAACGCAACCACAGTACTGATTTTTTAACCAGTGTGCGTGTATGTGCATATCTGTATTGGGGAAATGAATGATTATACGCTGATTTTGCATATACAGTAATAGCGCTCATACCAGAGGCAAAATGTATTTGAATATTTTCTTGACAGGTGATAATTGTCACATCACGTGATTCCAAAACGCGAAGCCTGATTTCTGTGGGGATGGCTGTTTTATTATCGTAATAATAGAAAATTTAGGATGGATTTTATGATGTTATAATCGGAATTAATGTAAAATAATAGAATTAATATCAATTTTTGTTTAACCCTCTAATACATTTACAAAGACAACGGAACGTATCAAAAAAATTCGAATTGCATGGCTCGTGAGAAAGACTATTAAGATACGCGTGCAGCAAATGTGACCGATTAACGATTTGTGACCGCGATCCATCATATAGTCTGTGTTTGCATGTTTCATGCGTGTAGGCTCCATGTGAGATTGCATGTTTTCGGTTCCGCCATTCAAATACCGACAACCATAAACATATTTAAAGACATTATCCCCCAAACTCTTCAACCATTGCAATAATTTGCTCATTTGAAATCCAAATCGTAAACACATAATCTCTCCCCTCAATGCTAACACCACCACCGCCGCCGCCGCTGCCAAAACCACCACCAAAAAAAGGGTTCATACAAAAGGAGGTCCTCAGCTCCCCAACCGTCAGCATCGCAACCTATAAACGTAAGACCATATTGGAAAGGAAAAGTCGCAGACTGGTCTCAGAATTGTCATTGCCCACAGAGACAGGCTGTGTCAGTTCGTCTTCAAGCTTAATGGCACAAAGATCGTGGTTCTCTCAGAAGATAACCCAACAGACGAATGGGAACTATCTCAGGATATCCTCGCCATTAATACAGTCTTCATTTG
>CAJVPI010001671.1:0-10674 GCA_910592345.1 Paraglomus brasilianum
CGTCCAAAAAATACCCCAGATTCTTAATTGAACTGTTTACAATTCAGAGGGTAAAATTTAACATAAAAAATGTGTAATAGACTGTTGTTTAAGTGAAGACAAACGATTTAATTCAATTTGATTGATAATACGCCTGATGGCTGTCAAATCCTCTGTTTTAAGTTTGATATTTGATGGGGCTTCTTCCAGCGTTTGCCATTTTGGCCTTCGATTTCTTAATCGTTTAGATAAGGTTTATTTATATCGATATTCATCCATTTCTCTGATTGTATTATGATATTCTGTACGGTTGTTTTTCCTACACAATACTCTTGCCTAATTCCGAGTTAGATAATTGAGGGTTTTTAGCTTTCGCTGACATATCTCTTGCGCTCAACGTAACATAAGTATAAGTGATTTTTTTTCGATCGAGGCATTTTGAGAAAAAAATAACGTATGATGGGAAATTTTTATTATATTAATGTCGGTCGGATAATCGTAATTTTTTATCACAAAACAATGCAACCGGTCGAATAATCAATCAATTAACCCTTAAATGAAAATGATTTGACTGTGGTCGAATTAACGGACGGAATTATAGTATTATTTATATGCACTGGCTTAATAGAAATTATTTAAACGATCGAATTAACAAATGATCGAAAATTTATAAGTTCGATTGAATAAAAGGAAGAAAAATCATACGAAAAAATCGGGTCTTACTCAAGGCGATCGAATTACCGGAAAGTCGAATTATCGGCAGTTGACTGTACCGGTTTTCCACTATCTATTGCTAGATACGTTCCAGTTACACAACATAATTAATAATGTGAGATACGCATCTAACACAAATTTAACAGTTACTTCGCACCTTTTAAAATACAACTTAATTTGTAAAAATGTGTATATTATAAAAATAACCCTTTAATCTCTTCAGGAGAAAATTTTAACTATTTGTCTAACAACAAACCTGAATAAAGCTCTCCATGCATTTGAAAGTATTGCCTGAAAATACTCAATAAACAATGGTGTATATGAATACAGGGCAAAATTTGGTACTCAGTCTCGAGTCGCTAGATATTTGTACGATAAACGTAGTATATGATTAATTGTTGTATAATATACGTTGAAATTTGTGTTAAGACTTTCCGGCTGTCAACAATTTTGTTTTCGATATACGGGAATTTCGTTAGTATACTGTTACTTAACAGTGTTTTATTTCAATATATTAAAAGAATAAATAAAAGAATTACAAACAAAATTTTACACAAAAATTTGAATAAGGTTTGTGGAATCTGTAAAATAGTTATTATAAAGATAGTAAAGAGAATGTGGGCTTTGATGCAGAAAGTCCGGCCATTAACACTTTTTGATTTATCAAACATTTTTTGACTTTTATGAAGAGTTATAAATGATTTGAGAACTCAAAGAAGGAGCTTAAACTCACCTTGGGAGCCATGAGAATTGCTGGTAAATTGGCAGAAAGACAATTTTTAGCAGAGAAAGAGAAATTTAAGGATAGGCTATTGTAAAACATGTGGTAAGAATTTTTTGAACCACCCACGTAGTTTCGTAGTTATTAAAATTTTTTAAACTGAGGCACATTGACCGTAATATAGTTCTCGAAATTTCCAGAACGATTGCGTAATAAGAAATTATATGAGTATAAAAGCGATCCATACAATTTTATTTCTCTCTTCAATGAGCAAATTAGAAGATTCAGAAACATCTACGATGTCCCGGGAGACTAGACAAACTTCCCAAATTAATATGGTATTTAAATTGTGTTATTAACATGGTATTGAGTAGCGTTTATAATAATGTCAGAAGTATGACTAACGTAAATGTCACAATACAATAGATCTTTATGTATATATGTTGTCAACATCAGTCTTTTCACCTATAAACTGGGCAATGTCAATATTAAATGTTTGCCATGGTGGAATGTATAGTGAAACCACTACATTATGAGTGAAGCATATTAATATAAGGCAGTAAAAAATTCATTATTTTGTAAAGGAAGGTCCAAGAATACATAACTCAAAAGAGAAAAGTTCAGTTTGGATCAGGAGTACTAATACTTTATTCAGTTATCAGGGCTGCTTACTCACCATCAACAACCTAGTAATAGTAAATTATGTATTGCAATAGATTGGTCTAAGTGGGTTAAATATAAATGAACTTCATAGGAAAGGCAAGTTATATCGTTTGTGTAGCTGTTTCTTGCTCTTTTTATATTAATTTGTGTTAGCAGTCATTGTTTCATCATGAAGGCATTGTACATCGGGACAACATTCTAGAACACAATAAGACTTGGCATTTAGCAGACTATGAGCACTCAAGATGTCTTGGGGAAGTACCAATGTTTCATCTGGATTATTGGCCTTCCAATATACAGTATCAGAAGGATACAGCGAAAATTGTGACCTTTACTTGGTTTTAATGATTTTACATTTGAGCTTTCAACTGCAGGTAGAAGGATCAAAGAACATTTAAAGATCAGGAATTTCCAAGTTGTGATAGTTGTATTGAATGATGAGTGGTTTAAGTTAGAAGTGTATACATAATAGTGATATGAGTGACTCTGTTTATCAAAAGTTAAAGCAGTTGGTAGGATTGGAGAAATAGTAATAGTAATAGGGGTTCTTTCTTTTTGGCTAAATGGAAAGCTGCAAACACCATTTGAAGCCACAGTGAGGTCAGGTGTTTCTTATAAGAAAAAACCATTAGTATTAGCAACCACATAGAAACAAGCTGGGATTCAATATAGACAACATCTATTAACATGGCATTCCATTGGGTTCTTTTTTCTCAAATTTAGCCTTTTTAAATAATTCTAATTAATGGTCGTCAAAAGCTTTTTTTGAACTTGGAAACCAAATTAAAAATTCTTTCTCAATCAGCGTTTTATGTTTTACCGGTTTTATGTGTTTTTCTCCTCTAATCTACCTGGCTCGTAATCTATTTAATCGGCCTTTAACGGCCTAATCTCGTCATGTACGCTTTCCATCCAGCATCTCTATATCTCTTAGCCTCTTCCACCACATCTCTTCCCTTGCCATATATCCCTCTTCCAACGATAATGATGTCGCTACCACTACTGACAATAACGTCTTCTGGGGTACGATATCTCTGACCCAACGCGTCTCCACTAACATCCAATCCAACTCCTGGACTCATGACTACGAAATCCTCGTCATCGCCCGTCAACTTTCTCCCCGCAACGAATCCAATGACGAAATCCTTATGTTTACGAGCCATAGCAACTGTGGCGTCTGTGTAAGAGCCAGTAGCAAGTGATCCATCCGATGACATTTCAGCAAGCAATAATAACCCTCGGCCAAGTGGGTTTCCAATCTGTGCGAGTCCAGTGATAACTCCTTCGCCTGGGATTGTATGAGCGTTGGTAATATGTGCCCATGATGATATTTTGTAAATGCCTAACGAGTATTGTAGAGTGACTGTGTTTCCTGTTTACCATGAATAAAAGTGATTTGATTGTTAAGTAGAACACGATACAGGTCGAGTGAAGTTTAGCACTTGTGCATAAACGATATTAAT
The DNA here is from genome assembly GCA_910592345.1 of Paraglomus brasilianum. NCBI lineage: Eukaryota > Fungi > Glomeromycota > Glomeromycetes > Paraglomerales > Paraglomeraceae > Paraglomus > Paraglomus brasilianum. The sequence goes on from CAJVPI010001671.1 coordinate 3,541, forward strand.
ATGAACCGCACCAATATCGGCAAACTTTCTGTCTTCAAAAATCATAAAATCGTGACTTTCTGATAATGCACGTAATTTTACTATCAAGTCTTCGTCAAAATCCTCAATTATATCTACGTGTGTCTAGATTACAAAGCAGTAAGTCAAAAGTCGTCATAAACACTACAGACGCACACATAAATACCTACTTTTAATAGACAAACGTATGGTCCTACTTTATCAACGATATCAAGTAACTCTGTCTTTCTTGTCACGTCAACTGCAACACAGAGGTTGCTCTTCTTACGCTCAATACATTGAAGAAGCTTCCTTGCTGTCTCATTCTGAAAATTCTCAACACGCTCTGCGTATGTCTTGGCCATTGGGGAGAGAAAAATTCATTTGTCAATCAAATTAGTAAACGAAGTGATGATTGCGCACAACACATTGTATAAAATGACCATGATAAGAGCTATAATATTCTGGGCTGGATAAATGCGATATTTTGACCATAACAGCAGACACATTAATTTCGACATACTTTTGTTATCACGTTTAACTACGCGGTTATTTGTAATCAGTTTGTATACCTTTGACTTAACAATAAATGTGTACGTGCGTTTAGATAATTCAACAGTTCATTGTCTTGAGTTATCACCAAAGTATCAGCAAGTTGCTTATTCAAATTATAATTGATATTGACTGCCTGCGAATAATCGCCATCTGTAGACTTATGAAACACGTTTTTTATATTACTTCTAACTTCTGAGTTAGAATATATATTACCATTGTTATGCCTAGAAGATGCCTGTAATATATATTTGACAAACGGAATCTACTAGTTATGCCAGAGGCCCCGACATTTAAATGAATATTCATGTGTAAATCGAATGATTTCTTGCAATTATCGATTTTGCATGTATGAAGTCGGCTCTGCTGGTGTCGACGTGGATAAAACGCCTCAGGAATTGTGCTGCTATATCAATTCTATCTAGAACTTTCTTAATATAGATGACAAAGCAACGAGCAGATAAACAGTTGGTGGAATGTCTATTTATTAGTGGCGGAAAAGTATATGAAAGGAAAAAATATACGCTCTCCCTCCGTAACTCTCATGTTCATTAAGTTATGCTTGAAGATTAGGAGCTAATAAATGTAATATACGTTCATGCATATTGTTGAAACACAACACGCTTCTAAACAATTCATATTCACTCCAAAACTATCTATTTTATAGCATTCTTTCTCCATTCCTTCAACATGCTCAAACCGCCCTTCCATTATCTCAATATCTCGCTTCAGATTCTATCGTGAACCATCATAGCGCTCTCTACTCGTCGATAACAACAACTGTTGGTTTGACGTATCGCTTAGTATGATATACCTTCTCGCCTACTTTCCATCCAGGCACATCGCTCATAACTTCTTGTTCGCGTGCTTGAGTTGCAAGCGTGCGTCGATAAAGATCACGATCCATTTCTGCTTGGAGGAGAGGAATAAGGTGGATGCGTGACCAGTATTTCTCTCTGTCAAGTTCTCTGTCGCGGTAGAAGAGTTTAGACGTTGGTATGTTTCTGAGAAATTAAGCTAGGGATGGAATTGAATGTGTTGGAGGGACAGACGGGGTGAGTCTTGTTCTTGATGTTTGAATAGAAGCATCTCCATAATTATTCAATTCCTCCACTACTATTCACCGACTTACCAAGTTCTCCAGCATCCAATACAGAATCAAATATCACCAATTGCACTCTGCATCCAAACCTACCTCCTCTCCAGATTCGTCTGCCCTAGTCTGTAAAGTCCATATGCTGATATCAAAGTAACTCCCAACAATAGCACAGACCCACTCGGGCCTCTCTTGGGAAGGTTTCGCTGGTAGCGAACAGAGGGAAATCCTCCTTCGGGTGGGAGGTCCTGCGTATTTAGGGTATTGGACATACAGAACACCGAAGAATAACGAGAAACCAAAAAATTTCTTGAACAATTATTATTGGTCAAATTTTGTAAAACATCACGCGTATTACAGGAAATGTGCCTTATCTAAATTAATTAAATCGAAAGAATGACACAGTAAGTTTCATTTAAGAGACAGCCATATTTTCATGACATTACTTATTAGTTGCACGACAGAATATGACGTATTTCCCATGCGTTCTTTATCACACTTACGATTGAATAATCTATGTTGAATATGCGTTGAATCGGTGGCGTTATTAGCGACAGCTGTGTTGAATACATACTTTCTTCTTGTAGAACAACAAAGCTGCAAGTTCTGTTTGCTTTATGCTCTGGTCATCACCGCTGTACTTCGTAGCGTACATTTGGCTGAAACATAATTGTTTGACATCTGGTTGCACGAGCCTTGATAAGAATAGACTAATGAAGACAGATTTATTGAGGATCTTAAACTATTAGTATTGCAAACAGTTTGGTGGTTGTTCGTACCTTTTTGCAATAGCAAGAAAATTCTAACAGATATTTTAATGCACAATCGATTGAACGTAATAAAATAGACAAGCCCTTCAGGTGATTGCTCTGTGCTTAGCAACTGGTTTCTGCGGACAATCAGCCACATGCAACCAATAAAATGCCAACTCTCTATGCACGCTTTGACCCGTTCGCGAGGGTGTGCATATACGAAAAGTTCATTGCACCAGCTATACACCCAACAGCAGAAAGACGATTACCACGTCATTATGACGTATATTTTTATTAAGACTACAGTCAACTCTGGTATACCGGCCTTGCATATACCTGTTTTGCCTTTATACCGGTCCAATTTCGCTCACCAAAAAATTCCATATTAATCTCACTCCTGATAACGGCGATAATAAATTATATAAAAAGATTTACTTTATACCGGCCGGCGAAATCAAGGAATTTCTGCCAAAAATTTTAATACAGACATAGAGAGACGCCTAAACGCATTAGAACTTCATTAACAGAATTGCAGATGAAAAAAATTTGTCAAATTAAACTAAACAATCCTTCTCTTACTAATGCAGAAATCGTTGAATTGTTTGGTTGCGGTACTAGCACCGTTGGTGATGTTATTCGCGAAAGCAGGAAGTGGCTTGCAATAAATGAGGCTGCAAGAACCGACAACCAAAATGGCCTGCACTTGAACAAGCGATAACTATTTGGCTTGAAAAGCTCCTAGGAAATCAGGATGTCAACGGCTCTGATATTCTCAACAAGCTAATCAATTTGCTCGAACATTGAATATTATTGACTTTAAAGGATCTGAAGGGTGGCTATCGGGTTTGAAGGAGCGTGTAGGTATATCTCAAAAAACAAAACATGGTGAAATTTTCAGTGCACCTTCCCAAGAAGAAAAATCGAATGCGAACGATTAAAAATTACATGACTTGTTGAAGAATTGGAAACCCAAAAATATGTTTAATTGTGATAAAACAGCTCTTTATTGGGATCAAGAACCAATTCGGATTTTAACTAAAATCGAGTTACTGTTATACTCACTGTAAACTCAACTGGAACGGAAAAATTGTTACCACTTCTAATTAATCACCCCGTGTGTGAGACAACTCAACTATAGACTTTTCCCGGCTGACTATTATTGGAACAAAACGCGTGGATGCAGGTACGTCGTGAAGTAAGTTTACTATTTTGTACGTTACAATAAATAGGGCTCGATCTTCATTTATTGACATGATAGACGAATATTAATGTTACTTGATAACGCCGCGTGTCACAAGATACCCAATCAACTCACTAATATTACCCTCCATTTCTTACCTGCGCGAACAATGCCATATTGCAACCCCGCGATGCTGGAGTAATTTGGTCATTTAAGTCACAATGTAAAAAAATGTTCATACAGAGTCGTGTAGACGCATATGATAAATCAATAGCTAATGATACTAATATTGATAAGTTTACTATCAAGGATGCTATTAAATGATATCGGAAGCATGTAATGAAGAACTATTGTTAATTGCTGGCGTAAGGCGGGTATTTTACCAAGCGTTGAGGAAGTAAACCATTTAGAACAAGAGCAGAATGGTTTTAAGGAGAACACTTTATTGCAGAATTTAATAGATCGCCTACCATATAGTGAGAAAATTGACAGCTGAACGTATGTTTAAAGAGGCCTCATCATATGAATCATTGGAAGAATACTATTTAATGTTATTGTTTATAAGAATATCCCGATTGAAGACTTAGTAAACGATCAATTTGGATAGTGAATCATTCGATAGTCCTAATACTAATGAGGAAGTAGAGATACCGAAGAGCATTTCATACACTCTGCCATTCAGACAACACTAATGTTTTTAGAACAAAATCGTAAGGACAACATAAAAGTCAGTAGCGACGATTATAAATCATTTGAAACAAGGTTTGCAATTATGTGGTTACACGATTTTCATACGTGTAACAAATCACTCGTGCCGTATAGCCAGAGTTGACTGTACGCTAATTAATCGCTTTTACTGCTTTCATATGAAGGTTTTTGTTGATGGCTTGCCTTTTATATTATGTTACGCATACATTAATATATGCCTTATCTATTGCATTATTAAGCATTGAATTGTATAACGTATAGATTTGACACCGGTCGGCCCTTTGTTGAATTTTTTTTTCTTTGCTGTTTCAGATGCTGGCGTACTTCAAGTCTCGTTTCGATTAAAGTACAGGTTAACCAAGTTTAGTCATTGTGTTTCGACTTGAACTCATGGTCACAAATAAACATTGTAGATCTAGTAATAGCTTAATTACAGTTATGAGTGGTCATATAACCGGGATTTCTGCTTACAAAAATCCGGGGTCACAAGAAAATAAGCCCTTAACGAAACAAGTAAATGGGAAATATAACGCCACGTAGCATGCATTCACTTATGGGGATTGTGATTAGAAGACAATTATGGCAGATTCATAATGATGTCACACTAGTCCTATTTCTTACAAAGAATAAAGAGATGACCAAGAATCGGCTAAAACATTTGATATCGGACCGAATTCACTCGAATAAATTTTCTATTAATAGCTAAAGCCTGCCCACAGAATACAAACGTACAATATATGATACAACAATATGCTGTATATATGTACTGATAACTGATGCCTTCGCACAATTTTTGAAACATAACAAAAAAAAAAGTCATTTAAGCCGTTTTGACGCATCGTGCCCGTGCTGGAAAAAAGTGTTAATATTAATATTAAACCGAACATAATGTCAATGTGTTGCTATGCAGACACTGTGTTGCACATGCTAATCTTTAAATTTCAAATAATGGCGTCACTTTTATAAGAATGATAATAGACATACATTAGATACATTCTAAGCTGTCTTCCCAGTGCAAGTAATATGGCCAGAGGAAATATCGCGATCCTCCGAGACATGTGAACTGGTAGGTTCAAATAATGTAATTTATGGGCAACAAAATAACTTGACAGAATGGAAGTTTCGGAGATAAACATCGGATAAAATGCACTACAGGAGTGCAGGAAACTACATAGGACATTGCATTTCTGGTAATGACAGCCTACTTTGGCCCTTGACATTCAATCCGTCATTGTTTGTTATCAAGCTTTGAAACGTTTACCCTATTCTCCTTCACATTTAAAATTGCTCGCACCCCTTTTTTCCGTTCTTTTTTAATCATTGTTTATTCTCAGCCTTTGTCTTGTGCTGCAGAATTATTCGAAAATGGCACGAGTAGTGATAATTATATTGCGGTCAATGAGAACAGCCTAACCATATACTGTTATAATGAATGCTTGTACCTCTTCAATCCAATCATTTCCAATGCACTATTCGGCTGAAGGCAGAATCAGGTGTTAATTCCCGCCCATAAATATAACTTGGGCAACAGTATCGGGTAACCTGGATGCTGGTTTATAACTGGCAAGAAAGAATTGGCTTGTGCTGATAAAATACTGACAATCAGAGTTGATCTCGAACGAAAAGATACAAGAAATTGCAAGAAGCTACTACTCTATAGAACAGTCAATAATTTTCACTACAATAACAACGATTATTACCATATTAAAATTTAGACATTACTTTATTTAATATATTGTACATTAAACATCACTACTCGTCTTTCAATAAATCACGCAAAACATATCAAAATTGCATCACAGCAACGATTAAGTCGACAACAGTAATCTTTAATCATTCCCGAATAGTCTACAATGACTGAAGTAGAATCGGAGACTAAACGGAAAGGTAGCAAACTGTTAAAATGGTTTGGAAAGGTAAGGTCCAAATATTGCTGATGAAGAAAATCGATGATGGCAGAATTCATTTATGGATAGGATAAACCAAAGTATTCTGCACATATTAATTTGAATTATTATTCAGTAACTGATATTATAACTTTTGATGCATATATTAACATAGCTTTCATTATCAATTAAATAGAGCAAAAAACTTGTATTTTCATGTGTACAGCATAATAAAAAAGAAAAAACGAGTAAGCCATGTTCACAACTAAATATCGTCAATACATTCACAATTACCGTAAAATAATAGCTGACAGTGATTTCACCGCTACCTGGCTTCATCCCATATTATTCCCATCGAAAAGCCAGACGATCGATCAATCCTAATTCATACTCCTCGACCGTACAACACACATCTTCACTACCAACATCCACACCATCCAAAAAGACCTTACCGTTTCCATCACTTTTCTCCAATGAACAATTGTCTCCATCGCGCACCTCTGCATCCTCAACTCCCTCAATACCAACCATACCAACCATACCAACCACGCCAACCACGCCAACTTCGCCAACTTCGCCAACTTCGCCAACCAGCCCATCCTGGAAAACTCACCGCCATCAAATATCCCGTACAATTGAAACGACAACGACAAGTACAACCGCTACACCTGCCGAGGTTGCCGCAGTTAGTTGGGAGACTCCTGATACAGATGACGATGAAGACGCTTTTGACAATATCCCGAACAAAAAGAGGAGGCGCTGGGGCGATATTGGATTTGACATAAGTTTCGATCATATTGGTGAGTGGATTGAGACTAGAAAGCGTTGCCTAGTTGGAGTGAAGATATCATTGAACATGTAAAGCCTGCGATTCTCAAGAATTTTCTATTATTACTCCCGATTCATAAGACTAGTTAATTGCATGTTAACTAATAATTTCTCTCCTTTTTAAAGAAAACACAA